>PITA01010939.1:0-69047 GCA_004023965.1 Spilogale gracilis | reverse complement strand
GCTATTAACTAGACTTAGGTAATCATTTCCCATATATACAAATTTTGAATCATTATCTATTATTTTTCAGAGAACAACCCAACAAATAAATTATTGGTATTGGAGTAGTATGACTACTGATACCACCAAATGTTTCTGCCTTAAGAAAGATTACTTCTATAGCTATATCAATGAAATATTTTGCCAAATACAATATCTCCTTCTGCAACAGATTGCTATATTATGAATAAAAAAAGTGAGAAGAATAATCGATGATTCTAGAAATTTGCAGCAATTCCTTGGATGGCTTAAGAACAAGTCATCAAACTTGCCTAGACCCAATTTTCCCATCTATAAAATGAGGGTAGTTTTTATCTACCTAATTAAGAGATGTCAGGCATTAATTAATGTTCATAATGGGCTTGAGATCTGTGATTAAAATCTGTTATCCTTGATGGAAAATAAAACCATTCAATTATTAAGAAGTAGTAAATAAATCAGAGGAGATGTAGAGACAATGAGAAGAAATACTAAAGTGAAAATGAGGAGTGGGGACTGAGACAAGAATCTCCTTTGATGGGTAAGTACTTATGCACTTCTTTTTCTTCACAGAATTGAGCAATACACTTCTACAATGTCTCAATAAGGAGACTTCCCTACACTGAGTTCTTTAACTTTTTTGTACCATGGACTTTTTCATATTTTAATATAATCATAGAATTCCTCTAATAACTTTTAAATGCATTAAAATATGTAAAATTATAAAAGAACCCAATTTTATTGAAGCATAGTTATCAAAATGTTTTTAACTTCAGAGTAATATGTATTCTTCTCATCAAATGAGATCTGTCAATCGAATAACTACCATAATTTCAGAGTAGTGGTGGTTTGTAAACAATATTTCAAGACATTTATGATTGTGAAATAATGTGATATGAGAATATATGTTTTCTTTTTCTTTTTTTAATATTTTATTTATTTATTTGACAGAGAGAGATCACAAGTAGGCAGAGAGGCAGGCAGAGAGAGAGGAGGAAGCAGGCTCCCTGCTGAGAAGACAGCCCCTGTGGGGCTTGATCCCAGGACCCTGAGATCATGAGCTGAGTTGAAGGCAAAGGCTTTAACCCACTGAGCCACCCAGGCACCCTAAAAATACATGTTTTTACTGATGATAAGGTTAAAGAATCTGCTCTTATTTCTGTGGCTCCATCTCTATATTTACAATTTTTTTAAAGCTAAGGTTTAGTTGGAAATAACTGAAGATAAAAATGTATTTTTTCCCATCAAAATTTGTGGACACTCTAAATTTTAACTATGGTTCCTTGAGGGCATTTGAATTTCAGATTAATAAACTCTGTCTAGGGGCTCCTGGGTGGCTCAGTCAGTTAAGTGTCTGCCTTTGTCTCAGGTCATGATCTCAGGGTCCTGGGATCAAGCCCCACACTGGGCTCCCTGCTCAGTGGGGAGCCTGCTTCTCCCTCTGCCTGCCACTACCTCTCTCTTAAGTAAATAAATAAAAACTTAAAATAAAAAAAAGAAACTATTATCAAAAAGACAAGAAATAACATATGTTGGTAAGGATGTGGAGAGAAGTTAAGACTTGTGCACTGTTGGTGGGAATGCAAACTGGTGCAGCCACTGTAGGAAAACAATACGAAGTTTCCTCAAAAAAAATTAAAAATAGAAATACCATATGACCCAATAATTCCATCCCTGGATATTTACCCAAAGAAAACAAAAATACTAATTCAAAAAGATATGGACACCCCTATTTTATTGCAGCATTATTTACAATAGCCAAGCTATGGAAGTAACCTAACTGTCCAACAAGAGTTGAATGATAAAGAAGATATGGTATATACATATATAGTGGAATATTATGTAGCCATAAAAGGATGCCATCTTGTTATTTGTGCCAACATGGATACACTATGTGGGTATTATATGAAGTGAAAGGTCAGGCAGAGAAAGACAAATGCAATATGACTTCACTTACATGTGCAAATATAAAAAAACAAAACAAACAAATAATCAAACAACAACAGACTCTTCAATATAAAGAACAAACTGGTGGCTTCCAGAGAGAAAGTGAGTAGGGGGAATGGGCAAAATAGGTCAAGATAAAAAGTATAGCATAAGGAATGTAGTCAACAATATTGTAAAAATGATGTAATATTGGTGATAGATGGTGACTACATTTAACCAGAGTAAATAGTGATGTATAGAATTATCAAATCAATATGTTGTACACCAGAAAATACTATAACACTGTATGTTAATCATACTAAAATAAAAAGGAAACAAAATAAAACAAAAAAGAAACCCCATTCTATATCTATCTTGGGATCACTTAGATAGCCAAATACTTAATATTATTTCTCAAGGTGAAATCACATGATCACAGTTATAGAGTATTGATTAAAAGTGCAAATCTCTTGGTCTTTTCCTAGACCTGCTGAATCTATTTTTAACAAGTATCCAGGCAACTGATACACTAAATTTTGAGAATTGCTTCAAAAGTGGTTATATTGATTGTTACCTTCAGTGGAACCATAGCTATCAAGTCAGAGATTCTTTCTTTTTTTAAAAGAGTTTATTTATTTGAGAGAGAGAGTCTAAGAGTATGAGTGAGAGAGAAAGAGCAGGAGAAAGAGAGACAGCACAGAAGGAGGAGGCAGAAAAGAATGATTACATAACTACAAGGAGAATAATCAGAGACTGCGGGATTTCAACACTGACAAAATAGATTTGGAGAATTAGACAGGGCAGAGGGGCTTCTTAATGAGCTTCTGTACATGCAGTGCCAGGAAGAACTGAGAACAGTGGTAGGAGCAAAGGAAGCTTGGATTCTGCTAAGATTAAAACAGTTTACAAGTGGGTTCTCTGTTACTGAGCATAGGCCATCCTCAACTCGGGATTCTGGTCAAGACAGTAGGAACCTTAGGGGATAACATAATAATTCAGAAAAAGAAAGAAGAGGAGAATCTCAGGAAAGCCTGTGTCATGGAGATGTGAACCTTGCAGTCACTGGAAGTGGACTCCTGAATAACTGACAGAAATTGATTGGTCTCTTGGTGAGTTTGGAACCAAAAAGCCTTTTTAATTTTTGTTTTGTTTTTATTTGATTTTATATATTATTATATTTTATTATTTTATTTTTCTTCTGTCTTATCCCTAACCCCAGAAAATACCAATGGTATTTCAGCCTATGGCTGGTAACAGCAATATGAATAGAGTTATCTATTATCTGTTATCTGTTACCTGTTATCTCCAATCTAGTAGGCACCAGCCACCTACGGGTATTGACCACTTGAAATGCGGCTAGTCCAAGTTTTTAAGAGTTTTCTTAGATATAAAATATAACTACTATTCAAAAGTCAATACAAAAAATAATTTAACATAGCCCATTAATTTTTATATTAGTCATGTGTTGAAAGATAGTATTTTGATAAAGTGGTTTAAATATACATTACTAAAATTAATTTCTAATGTTTATGCCTTTTTAATGTAACAACTAGAAATTTCAAAATTACATATGTAACTTGCATCAGTTTTTTACTGGACAGTGGTCATCTAGACGGTGACATATATTGATTCTGAGGAATACTGCTCTTTTGGTAGCTATGTGCTAAATAGAAGGAAATTTGCACTTAACCAAGGGTTCTAAATTTAGTCTGTTTAAAAACCAACTGGGAACCATAAGAAAATGCCACTCTTGCCCCAACTCTCCCAGGAAGATGGCAACTATTATCATAGGGATGCAAACAATGAATGTGTATTTTCAACCAGTTCCCTAGAAGATTCTGATACAGGAAATCCTCTGACCATACTTTTCAGAAATACTAGTTAAAGTGTACCTGCTGCATTGATGATGTTTAATTCCAGAATGGTTTCTGTTTTTCTAAATTTTGTGGGTGGGAGTAGCTGCTATAGTAATCTCATGTTCCTGCTGACCCTCTGGAACTTGGGCTAAGTATATCCAATGAATATACTTTAAAATAAGGAAAAGAATAGGAGACTGCTTTGCCTCCTCCAGACAGCAGTATGAAAGAACAAGGCCAAATGCTTGGAGAAGACAAGGAAGTCGCACAAATATATGTATAAGATATTCTGGGAGATGAGGTGAGAGGGAAATAAAATGGGGAATAATAGAATCTGGAAGAAGGAGTTGCCTTTTGCAAATTATAGTTTGCAAAAAATAGCAAATTATAGTAAGCAAGTCCAGCCAAAAAATACTCAGATTCAGTATTTATCAAAATTGCTAGCCAAATATAAAAAACTCCTTTAAGCCAGATTACCCTAAAATCTCAGTCAGCCACCCATATAGTTTACAGAATAGCCATGTGTCACCTCAGTTAAAGTATGGTCCCTCCTTTCCTATTTCAGATGTTTCTGAGGGAAACTCCAGGCATCGGGGAGGTGATTGGCCCATGTCCAGATGATGCACGGGAGCTGTGGTGAGGATTATGTGCAGTTATGGGCATTTCCAATATACTGCAATCTCCCTTAAAAGGAATAGCAGCACCCAAGGCCTGAGTTTGAGTCAACAGGAGGAGAATAAAGATGGGCTACTATCAGCTATCCACCTGAAGGAACTCAAGGCATTTTTGCTGTACTTCACATCCAAAAGAGAATAAGATAAGAAAGTAGGTAACAATGCTGGTGATTGGAGTTTTTAATGTGACAAATGGAAAAACTAAAGTACTTTCTCAACCGGTTTAAGTTTACGTTACAGTCTGAGGTAACTGGCCTGATGTCCTGATGGGCCAGCTTCCACCCCCCTTCCTGCCCCAAAGACATACTTCTGACCCTTTCCTTTCAGAAGCACCATTTAAAGTCCCATGAATACATGTGGTACTACCTGTGGCTTTTCATCACTCAGTTTTTCTCTAAGAAACTGTTAAGGATAAGTGACAGATGACCCCAGGGCTCTTCCTAATTGGGAAGATGATTTCTCCTTTTTTAAATTTCTCTTCCTTTGCATTTTTATTTTATTTTTTAAATTTAAATTCAATTAGCCAACTTCTTTTGCCTTTGTTGTTGCTGTTGTTAAGATTTTATTTATTTGTCAGAGAGATACAGAGCACAAGCAGGGGAAGTGACGCAAAGTAGTAGGCTCCTCACCAAGCAAGGAGCCCAATGTGGTACTTGATCCCAGGACCTTGAGATCATGACCTGAGCTGAAGGGAGACACTTAACTGACTGAGCCACCCAGGCGTCCCTTCCTGTTCCTTTTTAAAGACTGTATGGGGAAAGAGGTGAAAGAGGTTATTTGAGCTTGCTGTTCTGGTCTTCAGGAAGAAGCTATTTTTGCGTGTGATATACTTTTCCTCTAACCTCTTCTTGACATCTATACACAATCAAGAACCCAGATTAGTGTGTGAGCTTATGAGAAAGTGGCCAGGAGTGACAGATGGGTACTAGAAAAGTGTGTAAGAATACAGACACAGAGCAAAAGGAAAGCTAAGTTGCCTGAGCATAATACAAGATTCGGAGTCATACTATTGACCATTTACCAAGAACTAGAATAATTTTATTTAATATTAGTTAAGTGTACTAATATCACTCTGGAAAGATTAGTTGCCGTGGGTATCAGATACTCAGCATTATTAAATATGGGAATGGAACTGGTATATAAAAATCTCAGTAGTATTCCATAAAATCAGTCCCAGAGGCACCTCTCTTAACTGACACTTAACTCCTCACTCCCCCAGGCTGAAGCCCATGGTTTGATGACTCTTATACTGAGGCTCCTTTTTTGTACCTCCAACTATTCTACTCTCCCAGATGAGTGGTAAGCTGAGAGTTATATACGTGTTTCCCAGCTTGTTTAAGTGAGTTGTGCTTATAAATATCAGCATTTACTACAATATTAATTTCATTAAATTATAAATACTACTTTAATAAATGATTCTTAAATTTAATACAATATTTTTCATTTTACTATATTATAAATAAAACCAAAATATAACAGTAAAATTCAAAGTAAAAGAAATATGAATTAACTAAGGACAGTTTTTATCTACAAAAACTAAGTTTAATGCCTTGTAAAGATTCAATAAATGTGTCATTTTTAAAAGGTTGCTCTGAAATTAGAGTGTTCAAGGCAACTATAAAAATTGGGGGAGAAGTCTTAAAAGTCAAAGAGGCTGTACTCAAGTTGCTTATAAGTGTCATTAACTCCTATTTCACTTTAAAGAAACAGAAACTAGAAATCAGAAATGATGCAATTTATGTTATTCTATCATGACATTTTGAGTATTCTTTCATGCCAGAAAGAAGTCGTAGCAGACTTGTACTCAAAGAAAATCACGAGTTAACAGACATGTATGTATTATTAAGATAAAATGTTTAAGATATGTTTGTGCCATTTTTTTTTATGATTTCCTAATCTTAATTCGCTTTTTGGTGTGACAGAAACAATTCTGGGTCATCTTTGGGTCCCAACAGCAGGGAGTAAGATGACTACTATTAAGGTTTTTGCAATTTGTAACTGAATGCATTTTTGTAGTTGCTTCATGGGATTTTATTATTTTATTTCCAGGAAAAAAGATATGGCATCATTTTACCAGATGATATTCTGTAGTACCTAGGAAATAATACATAGAGAAAGTTGACAAATAGGTAAATGATGATACTGCCTTCTCAGAATACTCTTAAACCATAATTTTAGAAACAACCTTAAATAGCTACATAGGATTTTTGGAAAGTTTTTTTTTTCTTTTTTCTTTTTTTTTTTTTGCACTTAACTTTTGTTATTTAATAATATTTTCGGCCAACAAAACATCTCCATAATATTACACATCAGTTTTTATGTTGAGTCCAAATTTTAGTGATACTCTATAGGAATTAATGAAAAAAGTTGTATAATATAAACTAAAATTTATGATCTCTAGCACAAATTCACACTATTACTGGAATCATCAAGGTTTTATCAAGGATGCATTACTCAGAGTTTCTTCCCTTTTTTCTACCCCAAACTATATTATTTAAATGTAAGTTTTATGAAATGTATAATGAATGATAATGAATGTGCTCATCTGCCGGTGACTTCCAACAGACTTTAATTTTACTGGGAAAACTGTGTAGCTAAAGAAGCAGTTACCCATTCATCTCTTTTTGATGTCCTAATGCATTTTAGAAAACCAAGAGATGAGAAGGAACAATATTAAATAAAAATAAAAATTAAATATAAAAACAATATTAAATTAAATTGAATTTAATGCTATAAAGTCACTTTTATTGCTTAATACTTATAACTTGATTTTTTTTTCATAGATTGACTTTCTCATAGTAGGCATAACAGGACAACTCCTTAATCACAATAACAAGTAACTAAGGGAAAAAATTTATGCCTAACAGAAAATCTGAATTATTCTTATATTTAATTAAATATAAACAAATTTTAAAAGTCCATGTAAACTCTTGTCATAACTTACCTGTGTCCCATTAGAAAGCATCTTCCTTATGGCATTTAATTTATATTACTAAGAATAGCAATATATTTAGCATTTCAGCAAAATGACTGATTAAAACTTTAAATAAAAATATATAACTCTTCTCATTAGAGCAGTTTTATATAACAAATTAGGCCACAAAAAATAATAAAACTCCTCTCTCTACCTAAAGATCCCAAAAGGATATAAAACACATTATGAGATTCTACAATGATAATTAATTATGAAAGTTAATCTGCAATCCTAATGGCACATGTTTTTAAGTTTCCCCTTTTTTTAACAACCAAGGACATACACTTTTGAAAAAAATTACATATCCCTCTTCATTTATAATGAATATGGAAATGAAATTACTTTGTTCTAACTCAATAGAAATCTTTATTTCTTCATTTAAAAAATATTTATTGAGAGCTAAATATGCCTGGCACTATTCTAGATGCTGGAAATATAGCAATAAACAACATAACTCTTTGAGTTTATAATATAGTAGAGGGAGATAGACAATAATAAAATTAATAAGTAATTAATAACTAAGTTTTTCAACTAGTGACAAGGGCTCAAAATAAAGCAGGGAAGGGAGATAGAAAAGTTTGAGGTATATAGAAACACAGAAGGTAGTTTTAAATTTTAAACAGGATGCTCAAAATAGACCTCACCAAAAAGCTATTGGTAGGGCTTGCAGACATTTGTAAAAACTTTAAGTATTATAGTAAGTGAAATGGAAAGCTTTTTGAAGAAGTGACACAATCTGACTCACCTTTTAAAAGGATCCCTACCTACTTTCCATTTCACTTACTATAATACTTTAAGTCTTTACAAATGTCTATTGTATTTAGCATAGCATGGGAGGGGTTGCTGAGAGATTGCAGGCTGGTAGGGAGAATGCAGAAGATTAAGAGGCTACTGTAGTGATAGCCAAAATATGGAAATAGCCCAAGGGTCCACTGATGGATGAATGTATAGAGAAAATATGATATGTATGTGTGTGTGTGTGTGTGTGTGTGTGTATAAAATATGGTGTACATATATACATAGAGTGTGCATATATAAATATGGTAAATATGTGTAAATATATATATAATATTATTCAGCCACAAAAAAGAATGAAATCTTATCATTTGCAACAAAATGGATGGAGCTAGAGAGTATAACGCTAAGCAAAATAAGTCGGAGAAAAGTGAAATACCATTTGATTTCATTTATATGTGGAATTTAAGAAATAGAACAGGGTCGCCTGGGTGGGCTCAGTCATTAAGCGTCTGCCTTTGGCTCAGGTCATGATCCAGGAGTCCTGGCATTGAGCCCAGGATCCAGCCTCGTATCAGGCTCCCTGCTCGGTGGGAAGCCTGCTTCTCCTGTCTCACTCCCTCTGCTTGTATTCCCTCTCTAGCTGTGTTTCTCTCTGTCAAATAAATAAAGTCTTTAAAAAATAATAAAAAATTAAAAAATTAAAAAATGAACAAATGGGAAAAAAGAGAGAGAGAGAAACTACCCCCCCCAAGACTCAACTATAGAGAATAAACTGATGGTTACCAAAAGGGAGGTGGGGGGAATAGATGAAACAGGTGGAGGAGATTAAGTACACGTAACATGATCACTGAGTAATATATGGAATTTTCTATAGAATATGATTGAATTACAATACCGTATACCTGAAACTAATATAACACTTTATGTTAACTACACTGGAATTGAAATTAAAAACTTAATAAATTTCCTTTATCTTGAAAAAAAGGAGGCTTTTGTAGTAATTTGTAGATAAAAGATTAAGATAGTTTAAAAGTAGTGAGAAAAAATTGGAATTGAGCTCTTTTGAAGGAGAATTCTAAAAGAACTGGTAATTGGGTGTGAGCATATAAAAAAGAAAAATCAATGATTATTCCAAATGATAGATTCCTTATTGTAAAACAGCATTTCAAAAAATTAAGTACTTGTTAAATAAGAGCATCTTTAGAAATAATAGCTATATTTATTAATCAGGAAAGTCTAGGTTATGCAGCTATAAGGAAAGAAAAGAAAGAGGGAAAAAAGTGAAGTCTCTAATAAAAGTTAATTTCTCCTTTAATACAAAGTTCACTACAAGTTCAGGAGTTGTTCTGGGGCCGGTACACAGACTTTCCAGTGTCCAGCTGCCTCTTTCATTTCAACCTGAGCCTGCTTTATGCCCAGGAGGGAAAGAAGGTGAAGAACTGAGAATGGCCTTTTCACCAATTCTGCCTGAAAGTGATATGCATCACTTTTGCTCACATTTCATGCATCAAGTCTTGTGGCCCATCTCTATTAAAGAGTGAGGGAGCTGGGAGCAGTCTCAGGAAGGGGAGAAGAATGCATATTACTAAAAGCTAGCTCTGTCTACTACATTAGCTAACATTATATAGCATTTTCTATGTGACAGGCTATGTGTACTATGACCCACAAATAAAGAATTCCTGTGATATGTTCTCAATGGTTTCTACCTTGAGTAGAGCAGCACTTGGGCATGTTCAGCCTGGGATCATTGTGCTAGACCATAACAGATGTGATTTCTAATACTTGGGAATCTACCACAATTGGCATTTACAAATGCTCTGGGAAAATCCAACTATTCCCAGATAGGCACATGCAATAACAGAACAGGAGTTATATTTACCAGTTTCTACCTTAATTTGTGGGTCATAGCATACCCCAGAGATGGGATTATGCTACCAAGTAAAGACATGCCCACACAAACAAGCCACAGCTCTCAGCAGAATCTATAGCATAAATATTCATGAACTCTGTTCTTCCAATGTTTGGATATCAAATTTTATGTTTTAGGAAATTGATGCTGTGTCTGAAAAGATTAAAGAAAGTCCTTCCCTGGGGCATCCTCAACTTCATAAATGTTACTCCCTGCCAACAAGTACTTAACTTTTATACCTAGCAAGATTGAAAGAACTCCAGGGCACCCACATGGCACCATATGCAATGTGAATTCCTGAACCAAGGACTGAATTTAGGATCAGTGTTCTGTTGTTGCCTCTCATTTCCCTCAGGTCACTCATTGATGGAGAAGTCCAGAAGTCCAAGGGATTACTAAAACAACTTTTGACCCTCTAATGTCTTTGAAGGGCATCCCTCTATATTAATTGTCCTAGAGCCATGCTGCAATACCAAGTGGTGGTGCACAAGTTAATTCTAATCAACAAATTATCTTTTATTCAAGGCCACGATCAGTTCCAGACATTACAATCCTTTGATTCTCAATTATACACCAAAACATACTCAGTTCAAGTTCAGTTTTTACAAAATACAGACTCGTAAAGGTGGAGAGATCTGTATTATCTTAGGAACAAATGTGTGAAAATTCCTTTAATGAGAGAAAGCTACTTTTTATTTTGAAAATACTTTTCTTAAAGCTAAGGGAAGTAGATGGGATCCTGAAAGTCTGGATTTAGCTGGCATGAACATTTCAAAGGAAGAGAAAATTAACTCTTCATAATAGAAGCAGAGGAGTTTGAGCTTTGGGAGAATATCTGAGAAGGGAAGAAAGTGGGCAAAGTTGATAGATACATGAGAGAAGGGTCAGAGAGAATAAATCCCTACGGGCATGATATCTAAGAAAGAACTTAAGAAATCAGTGATGTCTAGCAAGAATATGAACTGTGGCATGCAAACCATCCTTCCTTGTCCTCTGTAATAGCTCAAATGAAGCCCAGATTTTTTTTTTTTTTTTATTTGACAGAGAGAAACACAGCCAGAGAGGGAACACAAACAGAGGGAGTGAGAGAGGGAGAAGCAGGCTCCCGCCGAGCAGGGAGCCCGATGTGGGACTCGATCCTGGGCCTCCAGGATCATGACCTGAGCCGAAAGCAGTCGCTCAACCAACTGAGCCACCCAGGCGCCCCTGAAGCCCAGATTTCTCACTAGTTTCCATATGGAAGATCTAAGTTCTGCATCTTGAATGACACAAAATAAAATGAGCATATGCGGATGCAGGAGGCAAGGAAGAAGCAGTTCCTGTTGGTATCTTTGTTACATCTAAGACCACCATATCCAGGTTCTCTCATCACTGTCTACCTTATGGATTGCGTGAAACTTGTTCTAAAAGAAACACTCTAATCTTATTACCAGTCAGTGGTTATTAAGGAGAAATAAAAAGTGCTTTTAACAGAGGAGTCAACAATAGAGACCAAAGGAAATTTGCTAGATCGTTTTTTGTTAAATTTTCTTACTTACAGCCAAAACTCAATATTCTCTAAAATTGTTGCCTATCTCAAAAAGTAGGGTAGACATCATCTGCATGCCCACAAGCTCATCTTTTCCTCGCACACAAATTTATCATCCTCTATTGCAATAAAATGTGTAATAAGATTGAGTTCCAGCCAATGAAGTATGGGCATAAATGACATAAGCCACAATAAGCCTGACACAAAAAAACTTCCCACGTAAGGTCTTTGATCTGCTACCTGACCCAGAACAGGGCAGAGTCTGGGCTCCCCCAAAAAATATTCAGCAGGCTTCCAAACCAGGGCTTCCAAAACGGGACCACTGAAAGAATGAGAAATAAACACACTGTGTTGGGCCATTGAAATTTGGTGTTTAACTATTAGAACAGCTAACATTACAACTTAATTAATATAAAGAATCACAGTTTTCACTACAAGAAAAGACTCCTATCTTCTGATGCTTAAAATCACAGAACTCTGGAGTTAGGAGTAAAATAAGAAATCATTTAGTCTGATATGTTCTGCATTTACCAAACCTCAAGTTTGTCAATAATTCTTCATGAACTCTCTTCCAAGTAGGATTATTCACTTCTGGCCTCTTTCTTCCACTATTTCTAGACTTCCCCAAATATGATATATGATATCTTAACTATTCAGGAATGGTGCTTGGTTTTAGGTTACTCTCCATGGGTAATGTAAATTCATAAGCAAATTACGCAAGATTACAAATAACAAATGTTCAAGGTGTTAATATTGTTTGAGATGAAGTTATACTCCAAATATTTGCGTAAGCATAAAAATAATGTCCTATATTCTCCTTCCAGATGAGCAATGTCCAGGAATTTAATACTTAGAATATTGGTTCCTATTAAATAGTGACTGTAATTTTCCATGATTTTACTTTATGAATTTTATTTCTCCTGAATCGATCTTTTCTATTATGATTACTCTGTTACTTCAAAACAAAGTCCCACATATCTGTCACTGATGAAAACTAGAATTAGTTTTGATCTTTGGCAAGCCCTGATTCTTCTGGAAGCATTTTTCAACACCAGTTTTTGATATATTCACAATTATAAATATGTAACTTAATGTTTATATCACATTTAGTCTCTATTTAGAAATCTTACTTCAGTGCTTAATAACATTAGCAGCATCACTATATGACCTGTTCTAGGAAATATTATTTTATGGTAATATTTTGACTATTATCTTAAATAGGGCTTTTTGTTAATATGTCCTTCTCCTCCCCGTTTTTTCTCTCCAAGCAGTTCACATTTAATCTTAAAGGAATCAGCTTAGTTCTGCTGTGCAGAAAGGTCTTTATACCTTACATTCCTTTGCTAAAGATTTATAATATAGTAGTTAATATGTAACAAAGTATATCTTAAGCAAATTGCATATTAGAGATTTTATTTAAATGTCAAAGTAAAACTTTGTCATTTAAACAAGCCCATAATAATAGCAACAAATTTCAAGTTCTGTGTATTTGCAAGATGTATATTGCTTTACAGAGTCAGTAATCACTTGAAGCCATAGAGCATCAAAATGGTTCTCTAATAGTTGCCACATGGGTAGTCTTCCTGCTTTGCACTAACAATTTCCATTCCATGTTTTCTAGGACCTTATTTTCTTCCTATCAAGAGAGATCTCCTTTTTCTGACAAAACAATAACAGAATTCTTGTAATCTCTTAATAATTATAATTAGGTTGTTTCATAAAACTTATTTTAATGTGACTATCTAGAAATCCATTTGATGATCCATTATTATCATGTGGGGGGATTGTTTATTTCTGAATATTCATGATTCTTTTAATCTAATCCAATGGAAACATATAGTTATATTGATAAAATATTGATAAGGTCTGTTTTCAGAATGAACAAATACTATTCCTAACTGTGAAGCTTCAGAATAGCTTCCCATTGTATTATTTTTATGTACAATGTCTACTAGAAAAAAATGTTTCTAAATGCTTCTTTAATTTTTTTAAACTTTTTATTTTTTTTTTTTAAATATTTTATACATTCATTTGACACACAGAGAGAGAACACAAGCAGGGGGAGTGGGAGAGGGAAAAGTAGGCCTCCCGCTAAGTGGGAGCCTGATGTGGGGTTAGATCCCAGGACCCTGGGATCATGACCTGAGCCAAAGGCAGGCACTTAACAACTGAATCACCCGGGGGCCCCTGTTTCTTTGATCTTAATGTCTCATGTATTATTTCTCTTTTCTGATTTCCTTTCACACATCCTAGTGGGGCTAGTTATTGGTACCTTTGGTTTAGCATGACTACTGTAGATTCCTAATTATTCTCTTTCTCTCTCTCTCTAAAACTTGTTTCTTCTGTACATAATGGCTTTATTACTTTTTCTAAAATTATTACATTAGAAAATTTTTTCAAACAATAACCTTCTATTGCTAACCAAAGTAGTAATTTCTTGGTGAATTACATCTTATTCATTTTGGTAACCCTCACTCCTAGTACCAAGTTCAGCTATATTAAATACAATTTTTTAGCTAATGGCTTCAGAATTATTCCAAGTGGGTCCTACAGGAGTACGTAACAAAAAGCAAGTAATACTGCAAGGAAAAGGGAAATTAAAGGGAAATTATATATAATGAGCTCCTACTGTACGTATCATCTTATATATTCCCCAAACAGCTTGTGAGCTAAAATTATTCTCATTTCATAGATGTGAAACTAAAGCTAAAAAGTTAAGTGATAGCCAAGTGCACACAACTTGAAAGTGGCAAGCCAAAAGTCAAAGATAGGTTTGACCCTAATATATTTTTGCCTCTTTCTCCGGTATCAGGTAGTACCATCTTTGTTTTGAATCACAAGTATTGGTTTCTCAGCTGGGAGAAAGGAGAATTTTATGATAGGCAGAGGAAATAGTATGAACCAATAGGAACGAGGGGCATCTTGGAAAATTTGAGTTGCCAACAGCATAGTTCTACCACTACTGCCATTGGTGAATCAGGTGGACATACTGGGGAACCTGTCGGTGTTCTAGAGCAGGACTTGGGGTAGAGGGTAGAATTAACCACTAAGCAGTTAGTCTTGTCAGTATACATGCTATGAGAGGTGCTCTGGAGCAAGATGGAGCTGTCAGCTCTCTCTCTTCAAAGGTAACCACTATTTTAACTTCTGAAATTTAGTTTCTGAAATTTATATTAATGGAACCATGCAGTTATATTATTTGATGTCTGGTTTCTTTCAGCCAACATTCTATTTGTGAGATTCCTCCATATTGTGTAAGTGAAAAATAAAGTATGTCCACTTTCCCTTCTATTTTATGAATGTGCCACCCATTATTTATCCATTGATTATTATTATTATTATTTTACTGTGGTAAGAACACTTAACAATAGCTCTATCTTTTTAACAAGTTTTAAGTGTGTATTATTTCTGAGTATAAGTACAATGGTATGGAGCAGATCTCTAGAGTTTATATCTGTTGATTAATAACTCACTGTTCCCTTTTCCACCCAGCCTCTGGTAAACACCATTCCAATCTTTATGAACTTGATGGTTTTAGATACTTCATATAAGTATAATCACAAAGTACTTGTCTTTCTAGATCTAGTTTACTTCATGTAGCATAATGTTCTCAAGGTCCTTTCACATTGTCATAAAATGCAGAATTTTCTTTTTCTTAAAGGTTTAGTAACATTCCATTATGTACACACACACACACACACACACACACGTTTTCTTTTTATTTATCCATTCGAATTCCATCTGGACTGCTTCCTGTTTGTAGTCATGGTAATACTGTAATGAATTTCCAGTGTAGTTTTGATGTTTACGTGTGTGTATTTCTGTTGGGTATACGTCTAAGACTGAAACTGCTGTTCACTCAGGGTACATATTTAATTTCAGTAGGTAATATTTTTCCAAAGTTATAACAATTATACTTCTATTAAAGGGCATGAGAGTTCCAGAACAATACCAACACATGGTATCCAAATCCTCATCAACTTTTAGTACTGATATTTAAATTTTTAATTTAACCATTCTGGGAACTGGCTAATGTTAACTCATTAGAGTTCTAACTTTCATTTCCTTATTGACTAATGATGTTGAATGTCTTTTCATATATTTATTGAAAATTTGGATATATATCTTATGTCTATTCAAGTTTCTTGTTCTTTTCACTATTACTACCTATCTTCCTTATTAATTTGTAGGGTTAGTTATAAGCATTGCAGATGCTTTTTCCTATTTATAGCTTGCCTTTTCACTCTTTTATGGTAGCTTTTGATGAACAAAAGTTCCTAATTTTAATATAATCCACTTTGTCAATATTTGTCACTATTTTCCTTTATAGTTAATATGCTTTGTAATACTGATTAAGAAATCATTGGATTTCTTTGGGAGGATAAATAAGAGGTGTTTTGAAGAATTAGGAGTCAGTTAGGGACAGGATCAAAGCAGACACGGAAAAAGAACAAGTGAGCAAGGGCAAGTCAGGCACCTTTAGGTTCATGGTATGTGGATGTGTTGGGATTACTTAAGGCTACAGAGTTGAAACGGATACTACACATGACTTAGATCCCTTCTCCCAAACAGGGCTCAGGCTAAGTTTCTTTGGAATGACCTAAGGAAAAGCTGGCAGATATATTCAGAGGCAATCTCGATATGGGGCTAACAGAAGCACACCAGCTTTCCAGAGCACTCCTTTCACTATATACTTGGATTCCCCAGCTGAAGCTATAGGTCCTAGATGTAGAGCAGTGTGTATGTTAGCCAGGTTTGGCATGAAGAAATAAAAGATAACATAAAGAAGCAGGTGTAAATATGGGGGGGGGGATACTAAAGGGTTGGTTCACTCAGTGAATTATCTTAAAGAACCTTATGAATTATCCTCAAACAAATACAAGTATAAATGCCTGTACATTAGGTAAAGCCATCTAGTGTTTCCCACATGGTCTGTCTGCTTTGATGTATGATATAGGTTTCTATATACTTTATATTGCCTCTTCCCTGTTGGAGAGTGTATTACTCAGGTTTTCCAGTTTTAAGATTTAAGTCAGCATAAACAATGAATCTGGAACACTGAAAAAATAAAATAAATTATTATTTAAAAAAATAAAAAATAAATCAGCTTCTGAAGAAGAGACAGGAAGAGGAGAGAAATCTCTGTATTTGTTTAATTGAAAAAAAATCAAAAAGTTTATGATTTCAGGCATGACCGGATTTAGGAACTCAAAGACAAATAACTGGGTCTCTCTTTGTTTCTGAAGTCTATGTATTTATTAGCAATAGCTAATTATCACTGCAACATACTGGTAATGAACACAAGTTCTAGATTCAGATTGTTGAGGTTCAAGTCTCAGCTTTACCATTAGCTGTGAAACTTTGGGCAAAACATTTAGCCTCCTTTACTTCATCTCTGGATTGGGGATAATAAATATTTACCCTACCTCTAAGGGTTATTGTAGACTAAACAATTAGTTTTATGGTTAATTAACACATAATAATTATTCAATTTTAGGGGCACCTAGGTGGCTCAGTCATTAAGCGTCTGCCTTTGGCTCAAGTCATGATTCCAGGGTCCTGGGATTGAGTCCTGCATCAGGCTCCCTGCTTGACAGGATGCCTGCTTCTTCCTCTCCCACTCCCCTGCTTGGGTTCCCTCTCTTGCTGTGTCTCTATCAAATAAATAAAACCTTTAAAAAAAATTGTTCAACTAATATTATCTAGCCATATCTTGATTCTACTTTCCTCTGTGTTAATTTCAATCTCAGATAGGTTCTCCTTAGGCATGCTCCCCACACACAGTAGCAAAATTGTCAACAACAGCTCAAGATTTTTAATATTGGTTTAAATCTATTGGAAAGAGAGCTTTTCTGTCCCCCAACAAATTCAAATATAGCTCAGAAATTATCCTTCTGTCTTCTATTGTGTAGTTATCCATGGCCCAAGCACTATAGCTAGACCAATGTGATTCTCCAACTGGATCACATAATCACTCCTGGATCAAAGCTGGGGGAGAATCAGTCCTAACCTAATAAAGTGAATTGACAATGGAAGAGAAGCAATGCCTTTAAAAAAAAAAATATCTGATGTCTTTACCGTGAGAAAGGATAACATGCTGGCTAAGCTAAAACATTACATGTTCAAGAGAAGCAGGGATCCTGTAGGTATCCTTGAGCAGCTCATCCAGGTAACCACCGGGGCTTGTTCTTGGGAGGACAGGATATGGGGAAATAGGGATGGAAGCTTTGATGGCATGAATGTTGTGATTAGCTGAATGGGTAGAACAATACACTTTTTGAAAGTTACACTCTAGTAGATTAGTATAGCATAGTATATAGCACTGGAAATAATCTAAAACATAGTTGGTGCAGTAATTGATCCAAGATGGTAGATAACAGACAAATGGATACAGAGATATAGAACTTTGAGCGCTGACTGCAGGAAGCATGAGGAGAAATGGGCTCACTGATAGGATATCTGTGTTAGGTAGTTTTCTTAATAAATCACATGACAATGACCAGGGGAACTGGAAGTTCAGTAAAGACAGTGAGGCCTGCTATTTTGGCGAATGCATCTACCAAGATTGTGATGTGGTCTCTGAAAAGAGTCAAGCATTTTGCCAATTTAGGGTGATGATTTTGCAGATGGCCTAAGGGTTTAGAGTGAATAAAGAAAATCTTCCAGAATTTCCTAATTCCAAGGAAAGAGATAACTGAGTGGTGTTATAGTATAGGGCACTGTATTTTTTTCTTTTTTTAAATTCAAAATTCAATTAGCCAACATATATTACATCATTAGTTTCAGATGTAGAGTTCAATAATTCATCAGTTACTTACAACAACCAGTGCTCATCACATCAGGTGCCCTCTTTAAAACCCACCACTCAATTACCTAATCCCTCCACCCACCTAGAGCTTTATATTTAAAGAGAAAACACTGAAATTTTTCTTTCTTTGCTTCTTTGCTTCTTTCTTTCATTCTTTCTTTGGATTTTTTTTTTTTTTTTTTTTGAGAGACAGAGAGAGTATGAGAGAGTGGAGGGTCAGCAGGAAAAGCAGATCCCCTGCTGAGCAGGGAGCCAGATGAGGGACTGAATCCTGAGACTCCAGAATCATGACCTGAGCCAAAGGCAGTTGCTTAACCAGCTGAGCCACCTAGGAGCCTGAGAGAGCACTGAAATTTCTAAAAGCAACATCAGCATGAGAGTACAATTAAGACTCATGTTTTTACTTTCTCATTTGATTGATGGAGCATGGTGTTTTTGTCTAGTTTCGAACCTGATTGGGTTTACATCTTGCTCACTAGCAGACACAAAAAGGCATAATCTCCACTTGTTTCTGCCTAATTGTCTCAGTTATTGTCAGTTGTGGCCAACTAGTGGACTCACAGTCTGGGCCAGCTTCCCAGTCAGCTCTCTCTTGAGGTCCTCCTGATCTGTCATAAGTGTGGGCCATTTTCAAGCCAATTGCTATTAAAAGAACCTAAATTCTACATTTAAACTTTCCAAAACAGATGTGCAAAATGCTCTGTTAGGGTAAGATGGACATTTCAAACATAGTCTACAAGATGGCTAGAAACTCCCACACAATTCATCAAAGGTTATCTAAATAAAAATATGCATTTATCTATGCCTAATTATCAAAAGACTGAAACTATTGCTTTTTAAGTTCCATATTCATTCATTTGAAAAATATTTATTTATTTTTAAATTTTATTTATTTATTTGAAAAAGAGAGAAAGAGCACCAGTGGGGGAGAAGCAGAGGAAGAGGCAGAAGCAGACTCTTTACTGAGCAGGAGCAGAAAAATATTTATTCAGCACTTATAATATGCCAGGAAATTTTCTTAGGTGCTGGGAATGTTTCTGTGATTATAGCAGATAAAAATTACTGCCCTCATCTAGCTCACATTCTAGTAAGGTAGGACAGACATTAAACATAGTAAGTAAAATGTACATTATGGAAGGAAATGCTATAATGTCTGAGATTTGCTTTCCAATATACCAGAAATAAAAGTAGTGGGGGTATAGGTTAATATAATAAATAAATAAATATATAAAACCTATATATAATATAATATAACCTATATTATAAAAATCTACATTATGTTATAATAAACCTATGTTATAATAAATAATAAATTAAATAATATTGATGATTATTGACACTTGGTGATGGAAACATGGCAATTCATTATACCATTCATAAACACCCACAGCACATACATACAATTGTTTGTGACAAATGCTATATAAAAAAGTAAGCAGAACAGGAGAATAAGAAGTAATTGGGGTACAATTATAAACAAAATGGTCAGAGAAGGCCTACAGAAAGGTGACATTTGATCAAAGATCACACGGATAGGGTCACACATTTATTCACTGTACTCAGATACACAATAACCATGAGGTCTTTTCATTTTCTATAACCTATCCAATCTTCCTTGTGAGCCACCACTTGCTTCTGGGAAGCAGGAAGGAAAAAAAAAAATCTAAACTTAATCCAGTCCAGGACACCCTCAGCCTAATCTATTTGTTGCCTGAAAGGTGAAGGAGGATGAGACACAGGAATGAGACAATGAATGTGGAGATATAAACTTCTATTATCCATAGTGAACACAATCTTCTCAGTTAAATGTAGCAGGTCTAAGGCACCTAAGTATTTTCTGTGCATACGAGTCTGTATATTTTTTTGCCTAACCCAAGTTTGTCATTTTTATGTTCCCATCTTCCACAATTTCTCTCCCTCTTACCCTCCAGCTGCTCCTTGATTTTTCACCAAGGGAACAATAACTAGACCACAGATTGCTTTACTGCTGTTTAACAATTACTTTATTTTCTTATTATATTTTCCTATTAAAATATCATGATTATGAAGAGGGACTCCATTATTGAGGACATCAGGAGTGGGGCCTTACACAGCGTAAATCAGTTAGAGCCTGTCCTTTGATCCAACTCCAATAGTGGTTTTTAGCTCATCCTGTGCTTATCATCATAAGAATGAAAACATTCTGTACTTGCCTCATCCTTATCTATTTTTCAGAATGTCTTGGTGACCTTACATTTTCCCCTGAATTCAGTGACTTTATACATTTTGCTTTTTATAACCTACATTAATGTAATTCCATCCTCCAACAGAAGATACTTTCCTTCAGATCAGTTCAACTTAACACCAGGAATTTGAATACTCTGATCCTTCTGATTCTCTCCTTTAAGCATTGCCCCAACCGTCATCCTCTCCAGAATTAAGAGGATTCTTAACCTCTTAACCTCTCTCCTTTTCCTAATTGAATCCTCCCTTTTGAAAAACCTCTAGGCTAGTCTTTTTGTTTGTTTTTAACTCTGATCCCAGTTCAGTGTGTTGTGAATAGTGTATTAAAAAGAAATGAAATTGTAGTGGATTATATCAAAATACACTGTAAGCAGTAAAAAATTTTTATGTAGCAGTTTTGTTTCAGCTATCCTATTTATACTATATATATGTGTAAAATATATTGTATATATATACACAATATATATATAGAATTTATATATATTATATACATAATGAATATAAGTACATTTAAACTGGGTCATAACACAATGTTTCTCATTGTGATTAGTGGTGCCTTGAAAGCCCAGTAGCTATTGGGCCTATCTTTTGATATGTTAAATGCAAGTAGGAGTTTAGGAAAACCTTTTCACTCTCCAGGTTTGCAAGACAATTATTTTCCTAGAGAGGTCTAGAAAGTCAACTTTTGAATCTAAAGCTCATTGACGTCCTTTTTGGGGTAGCTTCTTTTGTATAATGGCTTCTAGCTCCGTTAGTGTAACAAGCCTCAAAGCCAGCGGTAGGAAGGATGCAAAAAACACTAAGTTGTATCAGTATTATATTATAAACTATCACACTATTGAATATGCCAATTATGAGTCTTGGGCTTCCATGTGGATTTGCAGTTGCTTAAGCAAGAAAGGCATTTTTTTCTCATTGACCCCAAGACATGTCTGAGGAAATGAAGCAATGCTAGCTTGCCTCCCTAGAACAGTGGTGGGAGAAGCTGCTGGTACCTGCAGGACAAGCAGTTTCTCTTTTTAACAAACTAGTTCAGTCAGGTGGGTAGGTATAAATATTATGGCAGCATTCCCCTCCCTCACCCTCCCTTATCTTTGGGCCTCAACACATGCACTTATCCCACTAGAACACTGGACTATAAGGGGTTTTGTTGACTGCTATATCATTAGTAGCCAGAACAGCATCTAGCATATAGCATGTATTTAAAAAAAAAAAAAATTGTTGAAAAAAACTCTGACTTAAAGTGTATTTTTGCACATATCTTTAGGAAAAGTATGTTTCTAGAATCAACAGTTAGCAGCAGAATGTTCACTGTCCTCACACAGGGGATCAAGTATTAAATAACCCTGGGCTGAAGACTAGAGCATGAGAATCATTATGGTAACTACATTAAGTGCAGAGGTCCAGAATAAAAAAAGGCAAGTCAGAATCCCAAGATTCAAGAATTAAGAGCCAGAATTTACACACAAATGCCAAGTTTAGGAAGTGGAAATGATGGAATGAGGACTCAGGGACTGCATAAGAAATGGACCAGAAACAGATAAGTGGGTCCACAATGGTTTTTGCAAACACCACTGGGTATCTCTTATATAGGCCTATAGTTAAGTGACACATGGTAAATTAGACTGATTAAGAGGTAAAGAGCTGAAACTGGCTTAAGAAATAAAATTGGATATATAGACAGGCTTTGGGACAGAAGAAGAAGAAGAAGAAGAAGAAGAAGAAGAAGAAGAAGAAGAAGAAGAAGAAGAAGAAGAAGAAGGAGGAGGAGGAAAAGAAGAAGAAGAAAAAAAAGAAAAAAAGTGAAGGCCTGAATAAAGCAGAGGAAAAAGTAGATTTTGGATACATTCTTTGTTAGAATTTTTAAGACTTGGTGACCAACTGTTAGTAAGCTCTTAAGGAAGAATAACAATGATTAAGGTAATCTACTTTGAGGAACTGGGAAGACAGTGATTGTAGTAAAAAGGAATGGAGACTATAGGGGAGCAGTTTTGTTCACTTTATGAATTTAATTTTGAATATAATGACTTTGAGTTGTCTGTAGAAAATTCAAGTTGAGAGGTCAAAAAGGTCTTTGGAAATTTTCATGTAGATCTCAGAAAAGAGATTAGAGTTGGAACTAAAGGTTTAGGAATCGATTTGTAAGTACTAATGAATTTCACAGGAATACTCTGAATGTAAAGATTGCTCATGGAATCATAGAAAAGAGAGTAAAGCATATAAGGATAAGGTAGTTTAACATTTAGAAATAAATGGAAGATCATCCAATAAAAGAAATGCAGATAAAATGGGAGCAGTGGTAGTTAAGAAAATGAATTTGCTATCCAAGCCTTGTGTTCTTGTCCTTCCCCCATGATTATACCACATGTGATAGCTAAATTAAGCACCTAATTCAAATTTCTTCCTTTCTCTCCTCTATTTCCATATATCCAAATTTGTATACTATTCCAGGGTGGGATCCTAGGAAACAGACCTGAGATTCTGAGATCAGCTTGTAGGAGGCCTGCTGGGGTGGGGATTGCTCTTAGAAACGAGAACTGTGAGCCATAGGAGAAATAGGATTGGGAAGAGGGAGAATTTGAACTGTGATACAGTTGTAATACAGGCCTCAGTTGACCCATGTGAGCTCCGAAGCCCCCTCAGAGAAACTCCCCACTTCAACAGGGGGAGTGTAAATTTGATGCAGGATCAAGAGGAATTGCAAGAGAAGAGTGTAGCTATGAGAAGTCCCCAGCCAACACTCTAGGTGGGTGTAAACATGGGTGTCTCAGTCCTAAAGGGGCTGAAATCTGCATGTCACAGCAGAGCATCCAAGATTCTCATTTATATCTTTATAGGCATGCATGCATGTGTATTTAGTGATTCTCTGCTTATCACCATACATGGTGAGTGTATGATAAAAAATGATTACTCACGACAGAAGCATTTTGGTGATATAGCAAATATGTTGGTAAACTGACTGCACCTGCTGTTGAGAAGCAACTAGTAAGAACAATTTTCCAACTCATCCCAGAAGCAGAAAGAGCATAAATCTGGGTGGGAAAACCAAGGTTGGGGGAGCTTATCTCTTCCCTAAGAGAAACAGTTAATAAAAATGCCGGTTTTGTGCCCTGATCTTTACAGTTTGCTCATATTGTAGCGTCAAAACAGGAACTGTGTTATATTACTTAGAGCTACCTCTCTGATAACAAATATAATTTTTGCCAGAAATTTTTAAAGCCTATCAAAGTCCTTACCAAGAATAATCTTTAACCAATGTATAGCTATAATGTGCTGTAATGATTTTTTTTTTTTTTTTTTCTGGAAGGGACTTACACTGTTTCTGCTTTGGCTCACTTGGAGTGCTCAGCAGCACCCCCAAGACAGTGAGGGCCAGGCTCTGGCCAGGACTCTGGTGTCTGGAAGTTATGTGCACACAACCTATCCAGTGTTTTAGCTTTTTGGAGTGAAGGAGGCAGGAATGATAGATGAGAGGAGGGAAGGCCCCAAATGTACCAGGAGCAAGGCAATGCAGAGTTCTCATTGGCTGAATAATAATAATAAAAAGATATCTAGTCCAGCAGAGCAGTACAGACCTGGGATTTAATATACAATGATTTTTATATAACATCCAAACTTAACACTATAGTGCAAAGCAGGCCCAAGACTTTTATGCTTTGTAAAAATATGTTTCTGGGTTGTCTCACTCTTTGTAAAGAGTTCAGATGTATAGAAAATGAGGAACAGGATCAGGAAGAGGTATCAGATTTATTTGTGAATTCAGATAATGCAAATTAATAATTTTTGACTCATTTTTTTAAGTCAAATGACTTTTTTAAGTCATTATTAAGTAATTCTGAGGGGGTAAACCTGATCTTATTCAAGCCTAAAGTTCTTCAGATCTCTTCTGAATCCACTGCAAAGTTCATAACTAGTTTCCATTTCATGGACACAACTAAAAGAATGGTTTGTTGTGGTATTAAGTACAAATTTAAATAAATTCTGCCATCAAGTGGTTAGGTAGTCTTACAGGTACACATAAGCTCTCAGGCTTTCATCTTCTTACCTATAAAATGAAAGGGTTAGAAAATTACTAATGATCTTTCATGCTGTAAGGGATACATGAGAGATTTAAATGATTCATTAGTAATTAATTTAAAGAACATGTAGCACATGTTACTGAAGGAAGCATTTTAAAAGCAGAATTATAGGATTTTGCCTCTGAAATATATGTTAAGCTATAGAATTCTTGAAAGTAGTCTATTACTGCCCTCTCCTGTTAATTATATGGTGAAGATAAGAAATAAACCAGAAGACATGTGAAAGGTACTAACAGGCATATGTAAGTATACATAATGTCACTAGTCATTTGGGAAATGAAAATTATGATCACCATGAGATATCACTTCATGCCTGTTAGAATGGCCATCATCAAAAAAACAAGAGAAAAGAAATGCTGGCATGGATGTGGAGAAAAGGGAATACTTGTGCACTACTGGAGGGATTGTAAATCAGTATAGTCATTATGGAAAACAATATGGAGGGTCCTCAACAAATTAAAAATTGAACTACTACATGATGCAGCAACTCTACTTTTGGGTCTATATCCAAAGGTAATGAAAACAAACTAGAAAATATATGTGCACCTCCATGTTCACAGCAGCATTATTTACAAAAGCCAAGATATGGAAACAGTCTAAGTGTCCATCAATGGATGAGTCGATAAAGCAGTTACCGCCCCACCGACCCAAACACAAAGTTGAATATTACTCATTCCTTAAAACAAAACAAACCAAACACAACAAAAAAATAAGGAAATCCTACCATTTGTTTTGTGACAACACAGATGAACTTTGAAGGCATTATGCTAAGTAAAATAAGTCAGATCCAGAAAAACAAACACTGTACAATGTCATTTGTATGTGGAATATAAAAAAACAACAAACCCAAACCAAAACCCAAAAAACCCAAACTCACAGAAAAAGAGATCAGACCTGTGGTTAACAGAGGCAGAGAGACTGGGGGAGGGGGAAGTGGAGGAAGGGGTTCAAAAGATATAAACTTCTAGGTATAAGATAAACATATATCAGGGATGTAATGAACAATGTGATGATGACAGCTAATATTGCTATATCATATACAGAAAAACTGTTACAGTAAATCCTAAGAATTCATAACAAGGAGAAAATTTTTTCTTTTTATTGTATCTACATGAGGAAATTGATGTTAGCTAACTTATCATTGTAATCATTTCATAATATGTTAATCAAACCATTATTCTGTATGCCTTAAACGTATACAGTGATGTATGTCAATTATTTTTCAATAAAGCTGGGAAAAAAGTGAAACAAATATGAAACATTTTTACTTTAAACCAACTTATAAGATTCCTAATACTCCTCCCAGCAAATATTCATTTACTCAGAAAGGAGGAAATATGTTAAAAATACTGCACTCATGTTGAGTTTAATCAAACATTCTAAATTTTTATAGTTAATAAAAAAGCCCATGACCATCATTGCATTAAGAAACTGATCCAAGGAAATAATATGTAACATGTGAGGCATGATGAATTCATGTCATTAAATGTCACTGTAGTACTTGAAAGCATAAGAATATTTTTAACTGTCATAAAGGAACACAGCTGATCTGGTCATTATTTTGCCTCTGGAAAAGCAGCAAGGAAATTTCTATTATATACATGCTTGCCAAAATCTCAAAGTTCAAGGGTGTGTCCCAAATATCTTTAATCTCTCCTGAAAACTAATGTTGCTATTAGATATTTGATTTAAATTTCCTGTTTTTATTTAGTTTTTTTGTTTGCTTATTTTGGGTTCTTGTGTTGTTTTATTTTGAACATCAGAAATTAACATTTTAAAATTACAACACGAATACCCTTTCTTCTACATTCAAAATGCAACATTTCATTCACTCAACAATTTTTTAAATTGACGTGTAACTCACATTCCAAAAAATTCACTACTTTAAAGTATACAATTCAGTGGTTTTTAGCTAAGTCACAAGGGACAACTATTCAATGCCTACTATGCGCTAGGTTTCTGGTCAATTTGATATTTATGAACTAACAGAGTTTTCAAATTACAAAATGAATCTTCCTTATCTATGCCAGATAAATCAAGCAAGTTTGGAATAATTCTTAGTTCCTGACCAGAGATGAATTTAGCCAATGCGAAAAATGAAATATGCTTCCAGAGTTAAAGACAATGCGGAGTGCGGTTAAGAATTGTTTCCCCTAATGAATCTTAGAACACTGAAAAAAATAAAATAATGTAATAAAAAGAAAAAGGATTGCTTCTCCTTTGGCATAGTCTCGCTTGCTCATGAACTTAGATTAAATCCCCGGTATCACCTGGATAGATGTGAAATGGTTTATAACCAGGTAAAACTGGAGTTCATAGAATTTTAGAGCTGAAAGGTGCCTTGGAGATCATCTATACCTGTTATCTCCACTGTGCAAATCAGCAAACCAAAGACCAGAGAAGATTAAGGATCAGCTCAAAGTCACAAACTCAGGGTAAACTTCAAATTCTTACATAGTGCTTGTTTCTCTATAACATTTCCCAAACTGTATTTCTCACAGGCCCAGAATTCTTGGGAGAAGCCTATGGGACTTCTGGGATGACAGAGGAGAGACTGAGTCTAAGAGACTCTGCAGTCCTCCCTAACTTCAATTCTAGCATCTCTACTTTTACTTCTTTGCATACAATTGTAAACAAACTTTGTTTAAAGATAGCTTCATTGCTAAAAAATAAATACATTTAAAATTTTGGAAATGCTCAACACCAAAAAAATGAATAATCCAATTTAAAAATGGGTGGAAGACATGAATAAACATTTTTCCAAAGAAGACATACAGTTAGCCAAAGGACACATGAAAAGATGGTCAACATCCCTCATTATCAGGGAAATGCAAATCAGAACTACAATGAGATATCATCTCACACTGGTCAGAATTGCTAAAATCAACAACATAGGAAACAACAGGCGTTGGCGTAGATATGGAAAAAGGGGAATCCTCTTGCACTGTTGGTAGGAATGCAAAATGGTACAGCCACTGTGGAAAACAGTACCAAGATTCCTCAAAAAGTTAAAAATGGAACTATCCTACAATCTAACAATTGTACTACTAGGTATTTGCCCAAAAAATATAAAAATACAATGGAAAAAAAAATACGATGGAAACAGCCCAACTGTTCATCTACTGATGTATGGATAAAGAAGATAGGGTATTCTCTCTCTCTCTCTCTCTCTCTCTCACACACACACACACACACACACACACACACACACACACACCATATGGAATATTACCTTGCCATAAAAAGGAATGAAACCTTGCCATTTGCAACATCAGTGGAGCTAGAGGGTATTACGCTAAGTGAAAATAAACCAGTCAGGGGAAAGACAAATACTATGTGATTTCAGGAATTTAAGAAACAAAACAAATGAGCAAAGGTGGGGCAGGGGGAGAAAGAGACAGAGGCAAACCAAGAAACAGATTTTCAACTATAGAGAACAAATCGATGGTTACCATAAGGGAGATGGGTGGGGAGATGGATTAAATAGGTAATAAGGATTAGGAATGCACTTGAGATGAGCCTAGCATGATGAATGGAAGTATTAAATTACTATATTGTGCTCCTGAAACACTGCATGTTAACTGGAATTAAAATACTAACTTAAAAAAAATAACATTTGGAAATGGCTGAAGTATTCTATATTGTCCAGAGGAGGTATGCCCCAATTACTGCACACAGTGTAAATATTCTGCATAGAAAAGTGCTCAACATCATCTAAACAGTTAAGAGGTTTCTTAGTAAATGGTGTGACACATTTTAGGAATTGCTCCTTTTTCATGCTAGCATAATTTAAAAAATATATTGTGCATATTTGAAAGTCTAAAAAGGGAAGCAGCTTTCATTTACTGACCTCATATTTAGATGCTGACACTATAGAAAAGAAATACACATGGGTAGATGATCGTATTTATTGACTGAATGCAAATCCACATCAAAAAACAGATCTGTGACTATCGTTTCTGTAGTATTAATCTGAACTAAAAATAGATTAGCATCTTCCCAAGAACATTCAATTTTTAAAAGTACTTTTAAAGGTTTTAAAGTCTAATTATGACTAAAGGAGTCACAAAGATGCCTGGCCTAATAGTCTACTCAAATACATACTCTAGTATTACTATACTATTACCAGTTATCTAGTATTTATTTCCTGAGAGAACTATTTTTCTAGGAGTACAAAAGGTGGATCTGGCACCTGGAGTGCTCAAATGAATTTGGTGGTAAAAAGAGTGGGATACAGCCACTCAAGAGATTAATGTTCTTCAAAGATCATTTCAATAAATGTTCCTCTATAAACTTCAACACCTTCTTGAGTCACTTACTCTATTAGTTTTCCCAAATGAAGTACCACAGATTGGGTGGCTTAGAAAAAAGCCCAAGATCAAGGTGTCAGCAGGGTTGATTTCTTCTGGAGGCTCTCTCCTTGGCTTCTTCGTGGCTGTTTTTTTCCCGAGTCCTCACATAGTCTTCTTTTTGTACCTGTTTGCAAATTTCCTTTTTATGAAGACACCAGACCAGTCACATTGGATTAGCTTTATTACTGCTTTCAAAACTTTACCTCCAAATGCAGTCACATTCTGAGGGAAGGGGAGTTAGGACATCAATACACGTATTTTGGGAAGACACAATTCAGTCCGCAGCACTTACCATGAAGTAATAAATGCTGCTGGTCAGTGTTTAGCAAGCAGCTCTCCAAAAAGGAAAAGCCCTGAATTGTAGCATTTGCTTATTTCTCTGGTAAAAATTCTCCCACCACAGCCAATTTCAAGCTCCCGGTGTGATTTCTCTGACTGCAGATTTGGGAAGCAATACGCCATGCATGCCATTTTTTACTATTTCTACCACAGAAATATATAGATGTAAATAATCTTAGGAGATCAGAAGTCGGGTGCCTGGGTGGCTCAGTGGGTTAAAGCCTCTGCCTTCAGCTCAGGTCATGATCTCATTGGGCCCCCTGCTCGGTGGGGAGCCTGCTTCCTCCTCTCTCTCTCTCTCTGCCTGCCTCTCTGCCTACTTGTGATCTCTCTGTGTGTCAAATAAATAAGATCTTAAAAAAACAAAAAAACAAAAAAAACAGAAGTTAAAAAATAAGAGAGATCAGAAGTCAGCAAACTTTTCCATAGAGCACCAGGTAGTAAATATTTTCGATTTGCTCAACTCTTGTAGCAAGAAAGCAGCCATGGGCAGCATCTAAACAGATGGGTATAACTGTGTTCCAGTAAAATACTTTACAATTGGCCTTTGACTGATACAGACTTGGGGACATGTAGTGTTATAATTGCATCTTCTGCAGCTTTCAATCAGCACTCCATGTTTGAGCCTTCCTTCCTATCCCCTTGATCGAGAGTTCTTCAGCTACTAGTTGCTGGCTCCCCTACCCCGTTCAGGGCTAGATCAGCAGGACAGCCATGGAAATATATTACTTCTATCTCCCTTCAAGACAGAACTTGCAATTCAGCTGCAATTAACACCATTAAGGGAACTGCCTCTACCTGCAGCATTTTCAAGTTTTGATACAGCATTCCAGCTGAGGCAGCCTCTCCTGCTCAGCCAGTGACTGAGCATGTCAGTGGTATTAGGCCCCAACCATCTTTGCCCAATGTAGGAAATCCTCAAGAGGCAATATTTGCATCACAGTGCCACATTGTGTCGGCTGAGCTTTTGTCAGATTTGTACCATCATCTGAAACCTTTCTTTTCCAATCCTGCTTTCTCTCCCTTCATCTTTTTTTTCCAATAGGCTTCCAGTTCAACTAACTTCATGTCATCTTCTCTTTCTTGGAACACCTCAAGTGAGACACTTGATAAAAGAAGTAGTCTGAGAAATCAGTAGGATGGGGTTTGGGAAACTGGATCAGAACTGTCCCACTGTCAGTGGACTTCACCAAATGTGGTATCTGGGGCATGGATAGTCTCTGGTACAATGTGGAGGCCCTGTTATGAAAACATTCACCAGTTGTCACTAGGGAAATTATTCTGAAGCAGAGGAACACCATGGCAGGGGCAAAAATGCAGGCAATTCAAATGTGTGTGTACATGTATGAACAATAGTTACAAGCTATTATTAGCTGGCTATTATTAAGTTGCACTGAGGCCTATGGAAGGTAAATGAAAACCAGAAAGCAGTTAACCAAGTGCAAACTCCCTACTTCCCTAGTGGCTGGCTTCCAAAGACTCCCTTGCCTCCTTCCTTGAGAAAACAGAAAAAGCTTGAACACCAAACTCAAAACTTAAGCAATCAAGAAGCTTTAAAAACAACTGAAGCCAAGGGTAGGTAACTTGTTGGAAAAATCAGGACCCTGACACACAGGGGATATGGACAGCTGCCTGGGTGCTCCCAAAGATTCTGGTTCCTGAGAGACTCCTGTGAACACTCAGAACCTACAGAAGTTGCCCAGCTTTCTGGTTAAAAGCTAGCGCTCCTGGGACTCCTGGGTGGCTTAGTTGGTTAAGCAGTTAAGTTGTAAAGTGTCAGCCTTTGGCATAAGTCATGATCTCAAGGTCCTGGGATCAAGCCTCTCACAAGGTTCCTTGCTCAGCATGGAGCCTGCAGCTCCCCCTACTTGTGTTCTCTTTCTCTGTCAAATAAATAAATAAAATCTTTTTTAAAAAGGGGGGTGGAGTAAAAGCTAGCACTCCCCCAGGCAGAAAGTCACTACAATGAATGATTCTGAACAAAAGAAGGCTCTCTAAGAAACTAGCCCTCCTTCTCTCATGGTTGCCACACCAATATCTAGGGTTAAGACACAGCATAATCCACATGGGAATATACTAGGCCTGATCTATACCCCAAAGAAGCAGCAAGAACTAGTCAGCATATACTGACAGGAAACAGGGGAGTATTTGGGAAGATTTTCAGAACACCTGATCAAGAGAGATAGTACATAAGGGTAGATAAGGAAAGCTTATTGACTTGGTGGCATTCTTGGGATGTGGGATTTCATACCTTGGCAGGGTCCCAGGGGATGGTGAAGATCTCCTGTGAGGCCAGAAGCCCACAAGGAAGATTATATTCCATGAGAGAGGCCAGAGGGTATACCATTCATCAAAGCCAAGGGCATGCCCTGGTAAGAAAGGCACCACCTTCATGAAGTTCAGTGACAGCTCACCTCTAAAGGCCAGGACTTCCTATAGGTGATGCTATCACAGAACTTGGCTTATTAATAGCAATGGGAATGACAGGGCTTGGATACAGAGTAAATCCAGAAGACAGAACTTAATACCAGAAGTCAGCATAGTCACAATTATCCTAATGACTAATGAAATCAGCATGATAGCCAAGAAGTTCAACCTGGAAGGAGTTGTAGAGATGTTTTCTAGAACTGCGTGCCCTTAGGAGAAAAAAAAAAAAATGGATGGGCAGGCAATAAGGATACTGCCTAATACATGTAATCAAAGAAAGGAAGAATGAATGAGGAGACTGAGCATGGTCATTATAGTAAAAAGTATCATGATCCCAGTTCCCAGACTGGAGCTAATTTGTAGACCCAGAAGCTGTTGACTATAGAGGTAGTTGGGTCCTAGCGGAAAGGACTCCACAACACTGTGGCAAATATATATCGTAATGATTCTTCTAGTCCCTCTTGCAAAGGGATGTAGGCCATTTTCTCAGGCGATAAACACTGAGGAAAAAGAAATATCCAGACATTCCAGGGAAAATTAGACATGGGGGCCTGAGTTGACATTGATACTAGAGACTATTATCTTGACCTCCTTATTAAGAGTAGGAATATATAAAAGCCAAGTAATAAATGTAGTCCTGGATAAATTTGGTCTGGGCCCATGGAAATAACTAGTGCTCATTTCTTCAGTCCCTAAAGGTTATAAATACTATTGATATACTTTGAAGTTGGAATAATCCTCATATTGGGTTTTAACTTTTAAGTAAATTAAGTGTTACAGTGGGGAAGACTCAATAGAAGTCTTTTTTTTCTTATTTTATTTATTTACTTGACAAAGAGATAGATCACAGGTAGGCAGAGAGGCAGGCAGAGAGATAGGGGGAAGCAGGCTCCCCACCAAGCAGAGAGCCCAATGTGGGGCTTGATTCCAGGACCCTGAGATCATGACCTGAGCCGAAGGCAGAGGCTTTAACCCACTGAGACACCCAGGTACCCCTAAATATAAGCCTTGGAAACTAATACCCAGTCTACTTCTGACCAAACAAGAACAAGAAAACAATATATCATATTTTCGGTATGGATGGTAGAGATGAGTGTCACTTTTAACAGGTTTTTTTTTTTTTTTTTTTTAAGATTTTATTTATTTGACAGAGAGAAACATAGCCAGAGAGGGAACACAAGCGGGGGGAGTGAGAGAGGGAGAAGCAGGCTTCCTGCCCAGCAGGGAGCCTGATGTGGGACTTGATCCGGGGGTCTCCAGGATCATGACCTGAGAGGAAGGCAGTCGTTCAACCAACTGAGCCACCCAGGGGCCCCTGTCACTTTTAAAGATCACAAGGATGCCTGGGTGGTGGTCTGTGAGAGTTAATTTTATGTGTCAACTTCACTGAGCCACAAGGTACCCAGATATTTGGTTAAACGTTCTGGGTGTATCCATAAAAGCGGTTCTGGATTCAAATTTACATTTGAAAAGGCGTACTGAGCAGATTGCCCTCCCCAGTGAGGTGGGACTCATATAATCTACTGAAGGCCTGAAAAGAACAAATAAGGCTAAACAAGGGAGAATTTTCTCTCTCCACTTGATGTCTTAGAGTTAGGACATCAGTCTTCTCCGCCTTTGGATTCAGACTCAGACTGGAACTTACACCATCAGCTCTCCTAGTTCTAAGGGCTTTGGACTAGGTTAAATACTGTACCATTAGCTCTCCTGGCTCTCCAGCTTGTTAGGTACAGTTCTGGGGACTTCTTAGTCTCTAAATCATGAGCCAATTCCTTATAATAAATCTCTTTTTATATATATCCTATTAGACTGTTTCTCTGGGAACCCTAATACATGGTCCCTATCATAGGTCCCTATCATTTGTCTGCCCCCTGCAAAAACTGAATGAATCCTGGAGAATGATCATATGTTACTGTATATGCCATATATTACTGTAATATACTGTAATAACATATATATATATATACCATATATTACTGTAAACCCAATCAGGTAGTAGCTTTGACTGCAGGCCAGACTTAGCCTGTCTCTTTACTAGAGCATATTAATATGGCCTCAGTTATATAGTATAAGATAAAGCAAACTGAGAACAGAATCTTCTGTATGTTTATGCTATTTTACTTTTTTTTAAACAGCTGTTTCATATACACTTCATTTATTTGAATATTCTTAGCCAGTTGACTTTCAGTTTTTCTAAACAATTCCACAAAATTTTCATAGAAACTAGTTTGCCCTCTTAGTTCATCAGTTTATGTAATTTTTTTCAATTACATAACTGCAAAAATGAGTAGAACTAGCATTAACAGGTGTAAAAGAACAAATACACAATTTAAAATATGCAACTCAATTTACAAAAGTAGAAATATATGTTGCACTAGAGTAGTTTACCATATACAAGCATTTAAAAGTTCAGCATGCCAATGACAGCAGTCAGTGTATTTTACAGAGGGAATGGAGAGGGTGGGTTATTCATTCCAAGGAGTTATAGTGGATTGAAGATTAAGTGGAGCTCAGTTATGAGCGTGCTTATACTCAGAAAAGACATGATTCTCCTCTCCTTCCTAGTCCCATGTGTATATGGTGGGAGGTGGTGGGGAGGAAAGGCAGTGGTAGGGAAATGTACTTTAGATCTTACTAACACTAAACAGATCTGATCTTATCATTTCCCTGCTCCCAAACCATCATTAGTTCTCACTGCTCTGAAGACAAACAACTCCTTAAGGGTGCCTGGGTGGCTCAGTTGATTAAATGGCTGCCTTTGGCTCAGGTCATACTCCCAGGACCCTGGGATGAATCCCACACTGGGCTCCTTGCTCAGCAGGGAGCCTGCTTCTTCCTCTCTATCCACCCGATGCTCCCCCTGTGTATGTTTGCTCTCTTTCTCTCTCTCAAATAAATAAGTAAATAAATAAAATCTTTAACAAAAATAAAAAAAATAAAAAATAAAAACTCCTTAAAAGTGGTATGTACCTTCACCAGCTCAGAGTCCCTATCTTTTTTGTCATATTTCTATCTTATGTCCCTTCCTCCACCAATCCTCCTCCTTTTTTAGGGTTACTACATAATTTACTATCCATACTGGTACATATTTAAGAGAAAAAGGAGACACTAACCATATGAGACAATGGGAGAAATAAAAACCAAACTGGGGTACTCAACAGACCTGTGATCCCCCTACTCATTAGAGGGCCACTGATTTCCTCATTTCTGTGTGTGACTCAGGGCCTAACACTCAGAGAATGCTCCAAGAACCCTGGCTGAAATTGATTATATAGTCTATAACCTTCTATAGCTGTTTTTATTTCCCTTTCCAACCTTGATCACCAATAATATGTACAGAAACTTTGTATAAAATTATAAAATGTGTCCTTTCTTGCTGGCAGCAAATTCCAGAATACACAGCAAGTAGACACAGGCTGGATCTCAGCTACTACTTTCCCCTCACATGGGCATTTTTCCGTAGTGCAAAAATTACTTGATGTGTTCCCAATTATTTATCCTGCATAAAAATTAACTGGTTGCAGAAGATACTGAAACACCCCACTGAAATATATGCCAGATGACATTTGAAACCTGGATGAGAAAAAATGCAAAGTGAATTTGTAGTAAGGGGAGGAAAGTATTAAATATCTAGAATTTTATGCAGAGTGAATATGAGAACGCTGTGAAAATCTATCGGGGAGCAAATTTGCTTCATGTTGAAACAGGAAAAGATTTTACAAGTGGAACATGGGGCCATAATATTATTTAGAGAAAGCATACTATCAATATCAATCTAAGAGAAAAAAAAGCTGATATTCTTACTGCTCAGAAACGGGCTACGACAGCGATATGTATAAAATGTCCATTTTGTTTTAAGAAATCTATCTTAAACAAGCATTCAGTATTTTTTTTTTTTTTTTTGGTTGTTCAATACCTCTGTAACACAGTATATACATTTTAGATATTACCCACTGGGAAGTTAAAAAAAAAAAAAAAAAAGACCAGGGGCACCTGGATGGTTCAGTTGGTTAAGTGTCTGCTCCTGTCATGATCTCAGTGTCCTGGGATCAAGCCTAGAGTCCTGGTCTCTGCTCAGTGGGGAGTCAGCTTCTCCTTCTCCCTTTGCCCCTCCCCCCACGGATGCTCTCTCCCTCCCTCTCTCTAACAAATTTTAAAAAAAGATGAAACTTCAAAGTTCTCATCCTTTAAGACCCTGACTTCCTTTCTATGTCCATTCTATGTACGCCACTGCTCTATTACCATTCTCTACATCTAGTACACCACTTTGGTTTTTAAATTGCCTATATTAAGTAGTAATTAAATAAATCATTTTTTTTTAATGGACTCAATTTAAAATTCTAACTTGGGGGCACCTGGGTGGATCAGTCAAGCGTCTGCCTTTGACTCAGGTCATGATCCCAGGGTCCTGGGATCAAGCCCTGCATAGGGGGTTCCTGCTCAGCGGAGAGCCTGCTTCTCCCTCTCCCTATGCCTCCTGCTCCCCCTGCCTGCACTCTATCTCTCTCACAAATAAATAAAATCTTTAAAAAAATAAAATGAAATTATAAACTTCAGAGGTCTTTTTGAAAAAAATCGAAATAATTAAAGTACATGATTAGCAAGTCAAACTGTTTTGATGGACTAACAACCAAAAAAAAAAAATAGCATCTGCATCATTTCTCTTCATCTGTGGGCCCTGAGGTAAGCACTTTCCAGGTATTTAAAGCAGAATCTTCTGTTAGCAAGCTCTATTTTTCTAAATAATATATATTGAGGGGCAATTGGATGGCTCAGTTGGTTAAGCCACATAAGTGGCTCAGGTCATGACCCCAGGTGCCTGATGCTCTCTCCCTCCCTCTCTGTGGGAAAGAGTCCCACATCAGGCTCCCTGCTCCACAGAAAGCCTGCTTCTCCTTCTCCGTCTGTCAGTTACTCCCCATTTATGCCCTCTCTCTTTTTGTCAAATAAATCAATCTTTTTAAAAAATAATATATATTGAAAGTTATTTCTTCATTTATATATTTTAGATAATGTCTCATCACTTGCTAAGAGAAAGTAAGATTTTTGTCAGGTAGGATGCCTCAATTTCTAGCAATGCTAATCCCCCCTCATTTTAGAAATAAGACTGTGCTATTTCCACAATTGGAAGTCCAGAGTTTATTGTGAACCTGAGTCAACCTCATTCAGTGGCACTAGCTCCATTTCTCTGTGGTTCCCATGGTTGTATTATCCTTGGAATGATGTCCCTATCCATACACTGCCTCTCCTGTGCGGGCAAATGAATTGCAGCACTTCCTGGTTTCACGCTAACACAGCTGAAATCCAAAGGAAAAGTGAGGTTCATTCTCTGATCTTTCACATTAGAATACAGAAAATTTCTTTTTCTGACTATATACACAAATCCCGTACAGATCTTCACTACAAATTGGGTCATATGTTCATTCCTGAGCCATTCCCTATAACCTAGGGAATGCCATGGATTTATTGGCTCAGAAATGCCCATCCACAGATTATTAGATTGTCAAGGGCAATTGGATTACACTAATCAATTTAATCAGGCTGACCCCTAAAGTGGTCTTCATGGCCACTATGCAATGGGGAAGAGGTGGGACGGATGTTAGGCAAACAATGCCAACTTCTACTATAAGCATTTAGCACTCACATACCATGTCCACCCCTACCACTCCAAGAGAATTACATCACCATATTTAGTGAAATTATATTTATCTTCAGGATAACCATGAAAAAGATGGCAATAGGGTACTATAATTTTATTACCTTTCTGTGGAATGTTTGTTTTACCTGTAACTTTTAATTGCTTTTAAAAATCCTACAAAATTTACTTTTAACACATCCCTAAACTTTTTCAAATGTTTCATCCTATCAATTTGCCAGGGATCTTACCTTCTAGTAGGGGAGAAAATAATAGGCAAGTAAGACAAGGAAAATGAGGTAACTGTAAATCCTAATTACTATTTTTATGAGGAAACATAAACAAGGGAACTAGAAAAAGTAACTAACAAGTAACTTGTTAGAGAATGCTGTTTAGAGGCCTCTCTGAGAAAGTGACTTCTGACCTGAGACCTAAAGGATGATGAATAGCCTGCAGGAGAAGAGCTTAGAGAAGCATTCCAGGCCTAGAAACAACCAGAGCAAAAGCCTGTGAGTGGAAAAGAATTTGGCATGCTTGTGGACGGAAAGGTGACTGGGACAGAATGAGTAGGGGGGAAGAATGATGGTGTAAGACTGCAGAGCTAGACTGAAGTCAGGTCATATAGGCTCTTGGAAGACCATGGAAAGAAGGCTGGATTTCTCTGAAAGGATGTGAAACAGTAGAGCAAAAGGATTTGCTTTATGTTTTAAAGAACCCCCCTGGATTCTTTGTTAAGAGTGGATTTAGGAGGAAGGTGGGGGATGGAGCCAAAATGGAAGTATGGAAATCATCTGGATACTGGCTGCCACACTTTTCCACATAGTAGTTTTACTAGACTGCCCTCTTCATCCTACATTTTTTAAAAAAGAAGTTTGAATTGTTTTAAAATGTTCAATCAGCTTTATTTATTAATGGCTAGATGTTCCTTTAACTACTAAGACCCATAGAACATCAAACTTACACAAAGTACTTGTTTCTCTTATTCACTTATTTCAGATGAATCATGTAGGCTCACCTATCATCTCCTCTGGAAATTTTGTTAATGACATATATAAAATGATAGTTCATGTAATTTTTGCTTATATTCCTCTAAAGTGATCTTAATTCATCACAGGAAAAAAAATAGGTGATCCACAATAACTAATATTAGTAAACCATAAAATCAAATTGATTTTTAATTTCTTAAAAAATAAAGCATTTATGACTAATGTGATGCCAAATCTCTAAATACTTCACATTTCAGGTTGAAAAATAAAGATCTATGGAGAATTTAAAATATGAAAAGCGATAGAGAAACTTCTAGCTAAATGAGCACTTCTACTTCCTCAGTGTTAACACAAAAATTAGTATAAACAAACAAATAATTACTATGTGAGTGCTCACTTCACTGAACTCAAATTAGATTCCTTGCTGTGTCATAAACATAATAAGTACTCTCTGGCCTTAGGGCTTTTGTCCTCACCCTTCCTAATACATAGAATGCCCCTGTTCCTGCCCAATATCTTTAAGTGTCTCTTCACTTTATTTGGTTTTTGGCACACACATCTATGACCAAGGTTAGCTCTTTGTAACCTTGTTTAAAATACCATCCCCATCACCCTCTAGCCCTCTCAAAATATGTATTTTTTCTTCATAGTGCTTACCACTACCAGATATAACATATGGGTATGTTTACTTTCTGGCTCCCCACACAGGAATATAGATTCTAAAAATAATGCAAGACTTGGCTTTCTTGTTGATCGTTGCATCTCAAACATCTAAAACAAAGAGTACAATAGATAGATGTTTCACGTATGGTTGTTGAATAGAATGTGTCCTTATCAAATTAGGACCTACATTGTTAGCATTAAATGAGTCTAGGCTACCTTACATTAATAATGACTCAACTATATTCTTTTCAACTGAAGACTTTTTTTGCCCCTATATAGTGAATCTCAGGGTTAGGATCTGGGCATGTCGTCTTGTCTCCAAGAATATAAGCTCCTTTGAAGCTGATGTGATCAGTTCAATCACTGGTCAAGTCTTGTACAGCTGTCCACTTCTAGTCATTCTTCTATCTACTGACAACTTCATTTTCTGATTTACTTTCATATTTCCCCTAACACTATACATGGTCATTCTCAGTGACTTTCAAAATATATGTAGATGACCCATCCAATAGCATAGTCTTTCAGTTCTATTCTGTTACAGTGTTTTTGTTTTTAAATCTGTAGCATTTTTTTGTTTTTCTTAGGATTTCCCTCTTTCAGCTTACATTGCCCATCTATTCTTGCATGATGCCTACTTTACCTGTTGTTCAGAGTATATTAATCATTGTTGTTTTAAACTCCTTGATAATTCCCAATAACTCTGCTGTGTCTGGTTCTGATGCTTACTTTGTCTCTTCAAATGTTTTGCTTCTTGATATCCCTGGGAATTTTTTTCTTGATAGTTGGACATAATGTGCTGGATAAAAGGAATTGCTGAAAATAGGCCTTTAGTGATGTGGTAGGTGTTGGTAAAGGAGAATTCCATAGTCCTGTGATTAGATTTTGTGAAACCATGTCCCTAGACTGTGAATTTCACAGGTGTTTCTCAGTTTTTCTGTCCCCTTCAGGTGGGACAGGATAACCAGAGTGGATAGGAGTTGGATATTTCCCTTCCTGTAGGTCAGTTAGGCTTTGAAAATAGCCCAGCAGGTTAGGCACTGGCTAACTAGTTTCTCCTGAGGGCAGGCTTTGTTTAGAACAGAATGGTCTGGAGTATTTCTGAACAGTGCTTTTCCCTCCAGAAACCACAAGGGGGATTCGTGTCAGATATTTACTGTGGGAATCTAGTCAAGCCCTTGGAGGTAAATCTCACAATATTGGGGGGTCCCTCTATGACTGGGTCCCTTAAAGTTTTTAATTAAGAATTGTTTACACAAAGCCTCCAGAAATTTATCAATTATAGTTCAGATTTTCCTAATCTGGTATTGTTCCCACAACTGTTTTCTGCTTGTTTCTGCTCAGGTAAACCATGACTCTTTGTATTTGCTTGTCTCATCAGTCTTGGGGGCAGAGGTCTGTTCTGCATTGTCCCTTCTCTTACTGTTCCAAGAAAAGTGTCTGATTTTATAGTCTGCTAACATAGAGTGGAGACTTCTAAGATCCTTACCATGGAACTGGAAAAGACATAATTCTTTAACTTTCATCATCTCCGAAAACCATCACCAACCTCAATTCATATCCTGGACTAACCCTGGACCACGTAAGCAATGACGACTGTACTACCTGTGAAATATCATATTTTAGCATCCTATTTGGTCCACCCACCACCTCCTATCTGTCCAGCTCACTTTAGCTTGGCAATAAGTCTTTAGACTCTTACAGATCTCTAGTTCCTTGATACCCTCCTCCACTCCCACTCCTTTTTAATTATCTGTATTCACTCCCACATTTACACACCTTGGAATTCATATTTCATCATATAATCATTCCTTCTGAAGCATAATCAAGTGCCTCGGCTCCCATATTTCTTGTGCAGAGACCCAAGCAACTTAATAAAGAAATAACACAAGTAGCTGACTCATTTCTCTTTAAGTTCATGACCACTAACCACAAATGAACATCTAAGCCAATTTAGCAGTCCTACTACGCTTCCCTAGGAAGTTCATCTTTACATTTTCTGAGGAAGAAATGTCATATTTTTTTCCCTGTTACTTCAGATTCCTTCACTCTCCTTGTTTTCAGCTGATACTACTCCATATGTAATTGATTGTGAATACAGAAACAGAGAAGATTTACTTCATTTTCATTCCCAACAGATATCCAAACCTCTCTGCATCTGTACCCACCTCCTTAGCCTTCTTTTCTGTTAAAATTGAAATAGTATCATTTTGGGGTCCCTGGGTGACTCAGTTGTTAAGCATCTGGCTTTGGCTCAGGTCATGACCCCACAGACCTGGGATCAAGCCCCACATCAGGTTCCCTGCTCAGCAGGAAGCCCGCTTCTCCCTCTTTCACTTCCCTTGTTTGTGTTCTTTCTCTGGCTGTCACTCTCTATCAAATACATAAATAAAATTTTAAAAAAAGAAATAGTATCATTTTCCCTATCATGGGCAATTGTAACTCTTGACACCTATATTTTCTCTTCTTCTCAGTTTAGCTTCTTTAGTTATTCCATTTGTCTACTACACATCATCAAATTTTCATTCTCTGCTTATTATTCATGTCAGTCTAGAACATACATCAGTATTTTCAACTAAAAAGGAACACTTTGTTCACTTCATCTATTATCACACACCTAACCTTTTCACAGCAAAGGTTTTGTACACATACACACGTACACAAATTTTTATTTAAAAATTATACTGAATGTTTATGAAAAAAAACACAGCATTTCCCTCTCTCAGCTCTCTCCAAATACCTTCAACAGGTCTAGCTCTTTGATATTTATTTCCACATTTCCAAACAATATACTTGTTTGCTATTTATTGATACATTTATATACTAATGTATAGTAAATGAGGACCTCAATTCAAATGTTGTCACTCTTAAATCCCAAATTAATCTTAATTCCATCTTCTCTACATTTCAAAGCTACTCCTCTAATCCTAACAGCTATTATATATAAGAATAATTTTTTAAGTGGAGAGCTAGAGAAAGCTACTTTCAGTTTTGCTACTATTATCTCTTTTCTACATACCAGCTACAATAATCTTTTAGAAAGTAAATCTGATTATACTATCGTTTGGTGTAAAACCTTTCCACGGTATCTGCTTGTGTTTGGATTAAATCCCAATGTTTTCCATAGACCACAAAGGTTCTGGATAAAAGGAGGTTCCTTGAATGTTTTTTTGAGTCCGGTATCAACTTAATTTCTCATACACTATGCTTCAGCTATACTTGCCTCCTTTGGTTCTTCACATAAAACAAACCCCTTCTTACTTTAAGGTCTTTGCATTTTTTCTCCTTCCTGCTCTTCCCATGGTTCTTCCTACCATAGGCAGGACCTCATTCTACCACTTACAGCTCAAAGAAGCCTTTTCTGACCACTCCATTGCTCTTTCCATTTGTCTTTTCTACTTTCTCTGACATTCTCTCACCTTTCCCCTACAGAATATCCCAATCTGTAATGATCTTTATTCTTTCCCTCCCCCAGAGCAGAATGGCAACTCCAAGTGAAAAAAACCCCTTGTCCACCTTAACACGTTTTCCATACCCCTACTCCAAGTATAGGCATGCAAAAAGCACCCAAGAAATACCTGAATTAATGCTGCATTTTGCAGACTAAATATAAATTCAACTAGTTCAGCTAAATTATTTATTATATCCAGCAGGAGTGGGGTAGTAAATAATAGGCCCTTGAAATCTAAGGCATGAGCTAATGGAGCCACTTCCTAGTCAGTTATTTCCTAATAATCTGGCTGCACCCAAACTGGTTTCTCTATTACAATCTTCCAGAGCCACTCCTGACAAAGGACACTAAGGTTCTTCATTTGGGGCAAGGGTACCCACTCCTGGCTGGTGCAGATTCTTTCGTACAAGAATGAGAGGTGCTTGGGGGGTTGAAATATTCTGTGATCTGAGTCTTCTTTGGAGTTTATGACCTACAACGGCTTTACTGTGGAGAATTGCCTGCCAATTTTCTTTTACTGAGATTTGTTTGTATTTAGCTAAAGCTGAAGAACTTAGTGGGTCAGGTTTCTCCTTAAGTTGTCAATTCTCTGGACTTCTGTTTCTTAGCAACAGATGGGACTCTACCCATCTGCATTGTTCCCTGCTTTAGCCTCAAAGCAAACAAGAGAAAAAGTGTGCATAGCAGCTTGCAGTTTGCCATTTAGTAACATTCCCAGACACACAATGCATTCAGATCTTCGTAGCTACTGAAAGACCTTGTAAAGGATCATCAAAATTTTGTGAAGGGGATGGCAGTGAAAAATGTTTTGGAGGGAACTGAGAAATTGGAAAACCTTATATCATTTGCTCCTTCTTGAGAGTCCTATTGCTATTACTAAAATTTCACTTTCTGGAAATGTAAAACTTCAGTGTAAATGTAAAATAAACTTCAGTGTTAGAAACAAGGTAGCAAAAAAAAATGTTGCAATTCAAAAAATAAATAAATAAATAAATAAAAAATGTTGCAATTCAATGAACCCCATGACTGATTTCTTTTTGAGGGAGAGTGGGGCAGAGGGAGAGAGAGAGAATCTTAAGCAGACTCCATGCCCAGTGGGGCTCCATCTTACAACCCTGAGACCATGACTTGCACAGAAATCAAGAGTGGGATGCTGGGGTGCCTGGGTGGCTCAGTCATTAAGCATTTGGCTTTGGCTCAGGTCATGATCCCAGTGTCCTGGGATTGAGCCCCACATTGGGCTCCCCACTCAGCAGACCCCACACTGGGCTCCTCACTCAGCAGAAAGACTGCTTCTCCCGCTCCCAGTCCCCCTGCTTGTGTTTCTTCTCTTGCTGTACTTCTGTCAAGTAAATAAATCTTAAAAAAAAAAAAAAAAAGAGTGGGATGTTTAACAGAGTCACCCAGGCACCCCTCCCTTGACTAATTTCTTGGTCTGTTTATATATTCTCAGACCAAAGGCAAACTGGCTTCCAGTAATTGTCAAATCTGCTAAATTTGGCATAAATGGCCAAATCTGGTGCAACAGACTTTCATCAGGGAGCTTTGTTTAGAATGTCTTTTTCTTTTTTTAAAGACTTTATTTATTGGGGTGCCTGGCTGGCTCAGTCATTAAGTGTCTGCCTTTGGCTCAGGTCATGATCCCAGAGTCCTGGGATTGAGCCCCACATGGGGCTCCCTGCTCGGCTGGAAGCCTGCTTCTCCCTCTTTCACTCCCACTGCTTGTGTTCTCTCGCTGTGTTTCTGTCAAATAAATAAATAAAATCCTTAAAAAAAAAAAGATTTTACTTATTTATTCATGAGAGACAGAGAGAGAGAGAGAGAGGCAGAGTCAGAGAGAGATGAAGGACTCGATCCCAGAACCCTGGGATCATGACCTGAGCCGAAGGCACACACACACTTAACCTACTGTGCCACCTAACCAAGAACAGCTCTCTTTTCTAAAGTACTTTTAAAAAACTCTACATATAGTAACCAGGGCATGTGACTTTTTTTTTTTTTTTAATGTAGCTAGAAAATTCTCTAAAGCCTTATCTCAGTGTATATATACTCTAAGATATTATTGGAGAAAGCCTGGGTAAAAGATTCACAATTGTATAACACAAGCTAACAAGTTCCCATTATAGGGCAAGAAAGTCTTTATTGCTTGCTATTCCACTCTGATTCAGCCAGCTTCAGTTTCTCTGAGGTTTGTTATTTTCAATCTCATTCACAGTCAAACTGGAGAAATATTCTTCCAGTTGCAATTGGCAGAAACCCACTTAAGCTAGCTTAAGCAAAAACATGAAATGTTATTATAAGGATAAATTACAACAAATAATTCAAAGATAGGAAGCAAACTCAACCTTCTTAAGGGACTGAGATCAAGAAATGGAAACCTGTCAAGAACCAAGGCAGCTCTTATAGCTGTCTGATAGGTCAGCACTGCTTCATGAATGCACAGACTCTGGAGTCTGACAGCCAGAGTTTTATCTTAGCTTCAATACATATTTACTTTAGTCAGCTTCTGAGCTTCACCTGTAGTAGGGACAACAGTACCAACCTCACAAAATTGTAACCCTTAAAACGCTGAGTGACATAGTAATGTCAGATCATTCTTACTCTGCAACACAACTCGGATTCTCTACGTGCTCCTTCCAAATAAGGCTTCCTTGACCTAACTTCCTTTCTCAAAACAGATTAACTGTCTGATAAACATTCTCAACCCCAGTTTTAAATACTCAAGATAATTTGATTGGTTCAGATCGGGTATAACAGTTCATCCTAGCTAAAGACAGAGGCATTAAGTTACCTAATACATGTACAGCTGTTGAGGCCCACCCCTGACCATTTGTAAATTTTTCTCAGTGGTGGGGGGATCATGAAATAAGGCTAAAATCAAAACAAAACAGCAGATTTTTCTTTTCTTCTTTCTTAAAGATTTTTATTTATTCATTTGAGAGGGAGAGATACAGAAAAAGGGGGGGTCAGAGAGAGAGAGAGAGCGAGAGCGAGCGAGCAAGCGAGCAGGAGCTGGGGGGAGAGGCAGAAGATGCATACTTCCCACTGAGCTGGAAGCCCGATGTGGTACTCGACGTGGGACTGGATCCCAGAAGCAGAAGGCAGATGCTTAACCACATGAGCCACTCAGGCACCCCAACACTGTTTTTTTTTTCTATACTTCTCTTAACTCACTGATCTTCTCTTCTTCCATAGTCACAAAAAATACCAATATAAGTGACTTTACCAATGTCATAATAATGGATGAAGCAAAGGTTCAAAACCAGATCTGACTCTAAAATCAAAATTTATTTTCACTAAACAATGCACTGGAGTTATTCACAATGTGAATCAATTAGGTAGCTAATCCTGTATTTAACCAAGCACTTGAGACACAAGACTTTAAGTAGTTCAAAATTGGGTTTCCTAATTTCTTTCCTTAATTTTAGTCAACAAAATTGAAATGCTCAGTTCCAACTTTTTCATATGTATACACTCATATAACCAGCCAGATGAAGATCTGGAAGGACATTTCCATCATTTCATCATTTATGCCCCATCTAATACCTGTGCCCTGAGAGATTACTATCCTTTAATCATCACAAATTAATTTTGTTTGTTCTTAAATTTTATATAAATGGAATTATATAATATGAACGCATCTGTGTCTATTTCACTTGACACCTTATCTATGAGATCTATCCATGTTACTGTGTGTAGCAATCTGTTCTTGTTAATTGATGGGTAGTATTTCATTGTATGGAAATACTTCACTTTATTCCAGTTTGAGGCCATAATGAATGAAACTGTGATGAACTTTCATATATGAAATTTTTATCAGAAACCTGCATTAATTTATTGGGATAGAAATTGCTGACATAGAGTAGACATTAAGTTCAGCTATAATGGATACTGCCATCAATTTTCCAAACCAATTTACACTTCCACCAGCAAGAGTTTTAACACTATATTTTCTTTTACACAAACAAACAAACAAAAAAAACATAATCAGTCTATTGTGCTAGTTATATTTCTTTGTTCTGCAAATGTGTTTTGTTCGAGGTTCTTTCATGGCTAATTATAAGCAAGGTTGAGTTTAGGCTAAGTTGATGTGTAGAGTAGATCCTCCCTCTTTAGCACCCTGACCAAACCACAACCCTACATAAATATTCACTAAAAAGCACTACTTAGCTTGCCATCTTTTATAGCAGGGTTTCTCGACAATGCCACTATTGTCATTTGGGGCCAGATAACTCTGTTGTTGGGGCTATCTGATGCACTGTAGGATCCTTAGCAGCACCCCTGACCTCTACCCGCTGTATGTCGGTAGCACCTGCCTTCTATTGTGACAACCAAAAATGTTTCCAGATATTGCCAAATGTAACCTGTGGGGCAAAATCTCCCCGTGCCCCATTATTAACCACTGTATCAAAAATAAGTGTCCTGGAGTCTATACTTCAATTAAATAATTTTCAGTCAGTGTAGTATGAATACAATGATGTCCACAGTTTTCCAGTGCTATAGCACAGAATCACCTTTAAGAAAAGGTGAGCTTTTAAAGAATGCACAGTTCCTATCTTAAAAGAATGGAATGCAATCTCTTGAGGTAGGGTTTGAACATTTTTATTGTAAAGCTACCCAATATTTAATTCCAAATTTTGGCACAGTTGAGAACTTAACATATTACTCTTCCCAGGAGTATATGCTTTAAAATGGATTTCTATCAACTTTTCAAACATTAGTAGAACGTGAGGCATATATAAATTTGGGGACTTAGAAGGCTCACAGAAACTCTCAGATCACACCAAATGACCACTTGGAGCTCATAATAATTAATAGTGGTATCTAGTGTTTAGTTCCTGATTGAAAAAAAATGTTTCCCAAATCAGACTTAATGTATTTCCTTTTCTAAATGATTGTTAATCCTTCTAGTTATCACTAACTCTTCTCTAATCAACCTCTCTCAAAAGGACATTTCTCACTGTTTTTGAAACATCTGAAGTCTTTCATCTAAATAAAAATCCACAACCCTCCTCCTTAAAAGCAAACAGAACAATTCATATTCCCTCCCAAGTTAAAGTCAATGATTTTAGACTCAATGATTCAATTTCATTTATCACATTCCACTCCAATCTGACTTCTGGCCCTATTATTCCAACAAAATAGTTCTAAAGTAAGAGATGCTCATCATATTACTAAATCCAATGGATATGCTTTTTTTTTTTTTTTTTAAGATTTTACTTATTTGACAGAGACACAGTGAGAGAGGAACACAAGCAGGGGGAGTGGGAGAAGCAGGCTTTCCACTGAGCAGGGAGCCTGATGTGGGACTCAATCCCAGGACCCTGGAATCTTGACCTGAGACAAAGGCAGATACTTAATGACTGAGCTACCCAGGCAACACTGGATGTGCTGACCTTTTTTTCACATGATTCTCAATAGCAATATATACTATTCACCACTCCTTCCTTAAGTACTTATCCCTTTTTTATCCATCGCACAACACCCTTGATATCTGCAACTCCTCATCCAGATCATCTTCCTCCACCTAGCCAAAAATTAGTTGAAGTTCTTGACTGCATACTTCTAGGCTGTCTTCCAAGTTTATCTCACGTATACTAAAGATTTTAATTTCTCCCCACACACTTAAGTTTTTAATTCAGTCCAGATCTCCCTTCTTAGCTCCAGACTTCTATACCAAAGACTCTTAGAAGGTATTAGAAACTCAGTAAGTCTCAAATTTATGATCTTCACACCTACCTGTCTCCAATTATATTACTATTGAAGTGAATGCCATTACCATTCAGTTCCATCCCATTCCATTGTATGCACAGCTTCCTCCTAATCCTCCTAATCCTGAATCTAACTGCACCAATGAATCCTCTGGACATTTCCTTCCCAAACTAGTGTTATAGAACACTACCCTGGTCCATCAAGTTATCTTTTAGCCTAATTCACTTAAGGATATTGTGTTTTCTTTGACATGCCACAATTTTTTTTTTTAAGATTTTATTTATTTATTTGACAGAGAGAGATCACATGTAGGCAGAGAGGCAGGCAGAGAGAGAGGAGGAAGCAGGCTCCCTGCTGAGCAGAGAGCCTGATGCAGGCCTCAATCCCAGGACCCTGAGATCATGACCTGAGCTGAAGGCAGAGGCTTTAACCCACTTAGCCACCCAGGCGTCCTCCATCAACTTTTTAAGGCTAGGGTAAATTTTTCAATTTGCAAATCTTTCATTACCACAGTTTAAAATCCTTCAAAGGTTTCCCTTTGTTCCAAGAAAAGAACCCACTTAAATCTTTATTACTTATTTTTTTAGAGAGGGAGAGTGGGGAGGGGCAGAGAATCCCGAGCAGGCGCAATGCCCAGCATTGATCTCACAACCCTGAAATCATGACCTGAGCTGAAATCAAGAGTTGGACGCTTAACCGACTGAGAGACCAAGGTGCCCCAAACCCACTTCTTTACCTGGCTTTGGGCCCTGAAGAGCCTGGCTCCTATGCAGCTTCATCTTCCTCAGTTCTGTAAGCTCCAGCAGTACTACGCTCCTTGTAGTCCAAACCAGAACACTTCTGAAAGTAAAAAATGCCTATCCTTGGCAAACTGGATTATAAATTGACCTAATATTTCTGGCCCAGAATTTTTGCCCATCTTATTTTGTTTACTTGAAAAGCTCTTTTCTTTTCTTTTGCTTTTCTTCTCCATATTACTTCTTCAGCTCTCCAATCATGTCACTTCATTTGCAGACTTTTGAAAAAAGACTTATTTTAGAGAGACAGAGAACAAGTGAGAGAGCACATGAGTGGGAGGGAGAGAGAGATTCTCAAATGGACTCTGTGCTGAGCATGGAGGCCAACATAGGACTTTGTCCCAGGACCCATGAGATCATGACCTGAGCCAAAACCAAGAGTCATTCAATCAAATGAGCCACCCAGGCACCCCTGGAGACTCTTTTTGACTAGGACTCTCCATTATGAATTCTCACATGTTTGAGTCTTCATATCATTTTTCTCAGTTATGATTTTGCAGTATGATGGTTTCCTCTTTTAGACTTTAACTATTGAAAATATCTGTTTTTGCTCTATTATAATCCCCCTAAAACTACCCCGATTCCTGAAGCAGAATGTCTGGTATGCAATTTATTGAATAAATGTCAATAATAGTGCACTGGGGACATAGAGAATCTCCAATCAAGGAATTCACAGTGTAATATGGAAACAAATGCTTTAGTACAATACAAAGACATACTGCACTTATAGAATACACAATTTGATGTCCAAAAAGGGAGGTGGAGAGCTGCCTGATATGTCTCATAAGGTGTCTATACAATTGCATCAGGACACTCGTATAGTGATTTACTTAAACCTGTAAGAGATTCCTTCATAAGATAGATGGACTATATTCATTTACAATTTAAAGTAACTTTCTAATGACCTGAAGAAATGTGTGGCTAGAGTGTCATGTGTCTCCTAGGAATGATGGAAGGCAACGCTAGAGTCAGACTGTGAAAATACTAAGCAATTAAAATATTATGTATGCAAACTTGCAGCATATTTCAAAATATGTATTTAAAGTAGGGGAGTGATTTCATTAGATTTCAAGTCTGAAGGAAGTTACCGGGTGAGCTAGAGGGAAAGACAGAGAAAGTGGAGCATATATAAATAAAGTAATGGAGATTAAGAAAGGGTGAAGACAACATACAAGAGATAAGCAGTAACTAAAGGATCTACAGGAGAAGAATAATACAGCATTAATATACAGATTTGATATTAGTGAGCTAATTACTTTTCTTACTTTGTGGGCACACTTTAAAATCAGAGGAAGTAGAATCTTTATATACAGTTCAATGGTTAGATTTTATACATGGTTGCCTCTTAGTATCACCTCTAAGAACTTTCCATTTGAAGTTTAACTTGATTCAAGAATTTTTCAGTAAAAACCCCACATAAAATGGTCATAAACAAGGTGCATGAACTCTTGGTGGGTATCTGAAAAATCCAGGAAATAATTTTTTTAAAAAGATTAGGGGAAGCAGGCTCCCTACTGAGCAGAGAGCCTGATGTGGGGCTAATCCGGGACCCTAAGATCATGACCTGAGCTGAAGGCAGAGGCTTAACCCTGAGCCACCCAGGTGTCTCCGGAAAAAAATTTTTTTCTAAACACTATCTAGAACCTAGAATTCTGCATATCAGAAAAGGAAAGGAATAGGAGTGTCCAGCATGTATAGTTAGGAAAAAATTCCCATAGTTACTGACTCCTGCCCCCTGTCCAACACTGGGAAATACAGTTGTCATATAAGTTTAATGATTAAAAACATAGAGAATGTAAATTTTCACTATAAGGTGACTTAGAATGTCATGAGTTCTATTTATAAAGGACTTTGTAAATTTAAGTATATTTGGAAAGCTATTCCTCTGTTCGGCAAAGGATCTGGGGGATGAGGACATAGGTTTAGATTCTAGGCTATTTTAATACTGTTCTGATTGTTTTAGCAGCTTCTCATACACAACTCCTATAGGCAACAAGAACATAATTATGGAATTAAAATCCTATCTTGGCGTCCAAAACATTCATGAGAAAAGCAAGAGTTATCACTGTCTTTATGTTGCACATCCCACAATTCTGGGTAAGTAGCTTTCAATCTATCTCAACCTATGGGTACCCATCAGTAACTAGTCCTAACAGAGCGTATCAGAATCAAGGACTCACAAAGTGCTGTCCTAGATTTTGTAAAAATAATATGCTTTCCAAAAAATATGAAATTTCTCAAATGGGAAATAATAGACTTCCTGGTTGATGTCAATTTTCAAGGATTTTTGCTAGTCATGTGCTGAGATTATCAACTGTCTATTGTTTTCAGTACCAATAGATAAAGAACAAAGTTTGTCCAAACAAAGTTTAACTAAAAATTTAACTGTGCAGATAACAAATGGTCAACAAAATACTCTTGCCTTATTTACCAAATAACTTAAAAAACTTAACTGGCAAGATTGTTCCCATTTTCCACTTACCTTATATTTCTCCACATTCTCAACAGTAATTCTAAAATTCTGTGGAGTCATAAAGTATATTATGATATTACCAGAATATAAATCTCCAAAGTTCAATATTTTGTTACAAATTTATTAACTTATTTTGCAAAAAAGGGGTCCATAGAGTTTATGTGTAGTATATCACATCCAAATGGCATAGTTTAAAAAGGTTTGTGATATGCTTTCAGAAAACATACACATATATATGACTCACACAATTCTTTTTGTAAGATAATGATAAAATGTAGTACAGATATAATTCAAGTCTTTATTATCCAAATCATTCTTCTGATTACAAAATTCTTTACCTGCAATGGTTACTGTTTTTCTGGGGCTTTTTCCTTTTACTTACCACCCTAGTAATCCAATAAAGAAATTAGTCTGAGGCACAGGGAGATCCTATTGTTAAGGCAACTTTACCATATTTTCAAAGTGTAACATTAAAAACTAGCAGTTAGTTCCTACTTTAGGGACTTCAGAAATGGGTATTTGTTATAATCTTATTCTTCACAACCCAGCATTACAGCTCTTTAATAACTAGGAAAAAAAGGGGAGGGGGAGGCTGAGCACACATAATTTTACTTCTGGTAGCGTTACATTTCGTTTTACCACTTCATGATAAATTGTTTTCGAGTAGACCATTATCTATTTGCCTTTCCCTACATCTCATGGGTGAATACACACTTCCATATAGTGAACACATATTTGGAATTATGTTTTGAGATCTTTTTGAAGGCTTTAAACCAAACTGTTTCAACAGTTGGTGGACTAACATGAGTTTCCTCAGAAGAAAAGAATTATTTCGAGAATGCAGCTACCGCATTCAAACTTATTTGGCTTGGAAGCTGCGCCTTGGCACCAAATCCAATCATAGGCGAATAGGATTATAGAGTTTTTATCATTAACCTCGAGTGAGTCAAGAGTGATCAATAGACCGGGAAAAAAAAGGCGTAAAAGAATTTTGATTTAAAAAAATGCTTTCCGAGAGTAAAACGGGACACCACCATGCTTGAAAGTTATTTCCTTTCACACTTACAAAGGATTGTAACTGAGGCCCGCAGTTACAGTTATGAAAGAAACCGTCAACTAAATTGCAGCAGGTTAAACTGACACAGTTACTAACATCCCGGAGTGGCTTTTCTGTTGCGAGTCGGCGCCGCACCCTCCACCCCGCCCTCCAGGAAGGGACTTAGAAAGGTAGTAAAAGCTTTTTACTGAACCAGGCAAGGGCTACCCACAAATGAATCAAGAAGTGTCACAAGAGGTCAACAACTCGGTCTCTATTTTTCCCCGTCTCCTCAGGAACGGGGCATCGGACCCCCAAGGGAGCCCGTGTCACAGGTCGCCTAAGCGTAGGAGGCGGCGGGAGGTGACCACAGTTGCCCAACAGTTGGGTTCCCAGGCTGCCCGGTGTGACGCACAGCCCCCTCCCCACCCCTCCGGACAGGCGCTCAGACTGGGCGGAGGGAGCTATGGTTCGAGGCCTGGGCTACCAGACTCCACTCAAGACCTTGCTCCCTCGGCTTATCCAACTTGGCCCTCCCCGCGGCACCCCGAGCCCGAACGTAGGTTTTAGCGTTTCCCCACCCCCCCTGCTTCCCCCGTAGCTTTTCAGTCTCTCCGCCGCGATGTTCTTGCGTAATCGTTTCGAGTGACAGTAGCGTCCATACCCGCACCGAGCGAGCCCGCAGCTCCCACTTCCCGGAATTCAATTCCCGGCCTCTAGGAGCGGGCGCCCGAGCAAGGATCAGCAGCCCACGGCCGGGGCCAGAGTTCGGCGTCTCCGCGCGGCCAGCGTGCGCGCTCCCACTCATGCGCGTGCGCGCACTCACCCTTCGCCCGCCTCAGCACCAATAGCTTTCCTTCTACACCCCACGACTCCACAACGTAGCCCCTCCCACCGCCCACACTCCAGCCGGAGGTGTTCGGCGTGCGCGCGCCCGTTCCCCCGCGGGCCCGCCTCGCGTCCAGTGGGGAAGGGGAGTGAGCAGAAGAGCTTACGTCGCGCGGGAGGCGGAGGCGACGGCGACCTCGGCGGTGGCGGCGGCGGCGGAGGCGGCTACGACGGAGAAGGTTGCGCTCGCTCTCTCGGCGTCATGGCGGCTGCCGGGAGCCGATAAGCGGCGGGAGCGGGAGCGCGCGCGTGGCCGTGGCGACGACGACGGCTCGTTACTTCTCGCTTTTGCTACCTTCGCCGTTGGTGCTTCTATAATGAATTGATTGTTGGATCCGCTCCGCAGGGGATCGCGCGTTGGTGCCGGGGCCCGGGGCTTCCCCTTTCCCTCCGCGTCCTTCCCCTTCCCCCTCCTTCTCACGGACTCCTGCTTACCCCGAGACGTCCGGAGCCCGAGGACTCGCTCGGCGACAGAGACCGCGGGCCCGGGCGCGGGGGAGGCCGCCGATCGAGTCGGCTCCCTCCGCCCCGCGAAGCCTGCACGCCCGCCGGTAAGAAAGGGGGCGGCGGGCGGTTCAGGATGTGGCGGGGAGGACGGGAGCCGGCCGGGCGGAGGGCGGGGGCGGCGCGGTTCCCGGGCGGCGGCCCAGAGGCCGAGCGCTGGGCGAAGGCCGGGGCGGCTCTGGGAGGGCCGGCAGTGGCTGACGGGCTCGGTGCACAGGGGGCGTGTGAGTGGTGAGCGCAGGCCGGCGCTGAAGAGCGCATCCTCGCGCCGGACGGGCGGGCAGCTGGGCAGTCGAGCCCGGGCCTCCTCGGCTTGATGCTGGCCGGGCGGGCGGCGAGGGGAGAGCCGCAAGCACTTGCCGGGTGCTTTAGTCCTGCGGCGACCCGGACTCCCAGCACGTGGGGAGCTGCGGGGAGGGGAAGGGGGAGGGGGCGGCGGCCCGGGCGAGCCCGAGAGGGCGCGGGGCGGGTCTGCTGGAAGTTTGAGGCGGGAAGAGGGACCCTGGGACCGGGATGAAGGCCCAGAGAGGGACGAGGTTGGAGGGGGGTGGTGGGGGTGGTGTGCATCTGGTTGGGAGGCTGATTGGAGCGAAGCTGCAAAGTACGGATGGAGGAGGGAGGCTTCCAACCTCCTTCCGAGTACCGCTTCGAAAACTTAGCAGGAGCGAAGCAACTGTTAAAAGACGGGCTCTGAGAAGGAAGATTCAAAGAGGTTTAGCGACTTAGGGAAGAGTCATTGTTAAGACGCGTGGAAGGCAGGAGAGAGCTGCGTGTGCCTGGAGCTCAGAACTTAAGGTTGTGAGAAAGGTCTCGCAGAAAGAGGACTTATTCGGAGAAGGAAGATGAGGGGGAAAAGGAAGTTTCTCTGTACGGAGAAAGCCATTTTGAGGGGCGAAAGTAGTGAAAAGGAAAGAACGAAAAGAGTTGTGAACTTTCTCGATGAAGAGAGCCTTTGGGTAAGAGGCACTTTGTTAGAGTACTTAGATTTTTAGGACATAATTGTTTAATAGTAAAGCTCTTTGACCAGTTGGAATTAATATTTAACGTTAAGAATAAGTGTTGCGTGGAATAGTTACTTTTCTATGACCATTTCTTCTTGCAAAGAGTCTACTGGATTGTAGTCTCTGGAGAATTAAAATCCCGATCCCTAAGATGCAGAGTTTACTATGATTGGGTTGGCAACAGCGTATTTTACTCCTCTTTTTGTGAAGTGGAAATAATCCTAGGAGTGAATTCTCTTTCTTGAGGTCGGCGGACAGCTCTGCTCTCAGTCGCCGGTCTCGGTACTTTCTGGCTGGGGAAGGATCTGACGTCTCCTTCCCCCGCTTCTTCCTCTCCCTCCCCTGCCAGAGATCTCCTTTGTTTATTCGTGGATGGCTTGTAGGTGACTCTCCAGTGTTGGACTGAAATCTTGAAAGGTGGAAATGCTGTCTTGGCTCATGATTTCTACCCCAAGCCCATTTCTTAATTAATCCTAGTGTATTTTCTACTACCCTTTTTTTTTTAAATGGAACCTCTGCAAGTCCAAACTGGATAAATGCTGTTTAAATTTTTATCACTCCATTCTCGGTTTACCCGGGAAAGGAACACATTTGTTTTGACCTGTACATTTTTCCTTAAGATTATATCATACACTTACATTCTGCTCTCCTGTGAGCATTTTCAAAACTTTCCCTCATTCAGGTATATCAAGTTCTGGGAAATAGGAATTAGTCCTTGATTAAAGGTAATATTTTTCCCCCTTCATTTGTTTGACCAAGTATCTAACAAGATTTCATTTTCTGTTCTTGGGATATGTATATGTTACATATTACCACTTTGCTTTAGTTATGTGTTTATAATGTGTATATATGTGTATTGATACACAGTTGCAGTCAAAAAGTTTTATCACTACATGTATATTTTAATTTCTTCTGTCAAAAATAAACAGTGGTGCTAAGTAAGTAGTCAAGAATGTATTTAAGAGAAGCCTAAGTATTTTGAGTGAAAGACCCCTACTCCTCCTTTACCATTTTTAAGTGGCCTAGGTAGACTGGTATAAGTTCTAAATAGATTTATCTTTTCCTCTATAGGTAATTTTCTTACTTTCTCAATATATTTTCTTTAGGTGAATCAAAAAGGGCCCAGGAAGCCTGTGAATGTTGGAGAAAATTCATCTGCGAATTTTTAATGTTTAAGGAGTTCATATTTGTATTCATCTTTTAAACTGGGAAGATTTATATTTTATTTTAAAACTTCTTGATATTTACAATGAATGGACACAGTGATGAAGAAAGTGTTAGAAACAGTAGTGGAGAATCAAGGTAAGCACTTAATATTATCAAGTATTTATTATGAAGAGAATGTAAAACTTGCATAACTCATTAGTTTTCCTAGTAGGTGGCAGAGTTTTTAGATCAGATTCTTCCTCTTAGTTATCCAAACAGTAAAAACTTTCTGTTACGTGAATTTTTGTTAATAATACAGCTTTTATTTTTTCCATTGAGATATACAAAGATGAATTTGAATATAGAAAGTTTAGGTGACTTAAATCTCTTCAGAGCTTTATATTGTTTGGGTCAATTATTGAAACTAGAGCAAGTAAAAAGAGACCTTTAAATTGCTTTGGCTGTTAGTGCACTCTCCAAAAAAGGCAGTAAGAAGTTTTTTACACCCTTTTTCTGGCATTTTGTCTTCTCTGCCTTTCCTGTCCAGTATAGTAGCTACTAGGCACACGTGGCTATTTAAATTTATACTGTTTAAAATTACACAATTTCAAAATGCAGTTATTCTGTCACACTGATGCATTTTAAATGCTGAAGGCCACATGTGATTAATGGCTACCATGATCTGTAGCACAGGTAGAAAATATTTTTATCACTGCTTTAAAAGTTCTTTTGGCCAATGCTGATTTGGGACGTTTGTTAGAATATTGCTGTAACCCTTTTTTCCCTCCAATTTTCTTTTTAAATTTGAGTTTTAATTACATATGAGTAAGTTACTTGAGCCATGTCTTTGCAAAGAAGATACAGTTGATGGGAATAAGCCATATTAAGCTGTTTTAAAGTGTAAGAAACCTCTTCAAATACAAAGATTGTTTAAATTCTTCTCTAGCCCCCAAATTTTGAGTTAACTTGCACATTGATGGAGTCCATGTGGTTATATACACTTATCAATAGGGATCAGGAATGTGAGCATCAGAATCAGACTGCCTGATTACTTTTCCCAGTTATACTTTTTATTAGTTATGTAAATTGGGGCAAGTTATTTTACCTCTGAGGTTTTGTCTTTTTCACTTATAGAATATGAATTACAGTATTATTTATCTTAAAGTTGGGAATAGTGAGGTGTTATGTATAAAGGGCTTAAAATAGTTCCTGAAATAATGAGCACTCAATATTTGCTCATTATAATTAGTGTCATGTTTTAGGTACCATAGAATACTACGTAACTGGAACATTAACTATAGTGGTAGAGAAAGGTGATGGACAAGGAACAGAACAGCTTTGGCATTTGGGAGGGTTTCAGAAAAAAATGTTGTCTAGAAAAGGAAAGTGTTACAAGTATCTGACTTGAAACTTGGTATTTTCTGGTCAGGCTAGGTGTACTTTAGTTTGTCAGCTTTCACAGGTGGACTATTTGGATAACAAGAACATCATAGAGAGAAAGGAGCAGTTATGGAAAGCAGCATTGTTTAGTTGAACAGGTATTGGTCTAAACATTACGAAACCTGAGTTGACACTATATTAACTAATTCTCTGAATAATCTCAACTTTAAAAAAAGAATTGAACTAAATGGTTTTGAAGTTTCATCCCACCACTTAATTTACAAAGTATAATAAGGTTTCAGACATTAGAGACAATAGAGTAGAAGAATCAACAGAGTTGAGGCTAAATTGGAAGAGTTTTGAATCTCATGTTTGATATAAATCTTTACAGTATATGAACTATAGTAAGTGATTAGAAGAGCCGCATTGTTCACATTATTTTATTTGTTAATGAGCAATGAAATGGTTAATAGGTAAAAATATCTAGAGGAAACACAGGAACTAAACTACTCACAAAATAGGAAATAAGACTCTTGAGAGTAAATCCTCTAGTTGAGTATTCAGAGAGGTCATGTGCTGATATATTCTGAGCCCTTACTTGTCCTAATAATGTTTTATGTATTTTGCTGCCATATCCAAGGGGAGTAGTGAGATTTGGTAGTATAAGTGAAAAAAGTTAAACCCAGTGAAATCAACTTTACTTAAAGGAATCTTCTACAATGCAGACTTATTTAAAATAATTGCACATCATATTCTCTATTCTGAGTTATTATTTCTAGTTTATAGGTTTTACGTGCTTCTGAGAAGTGTGGTTGTGAAGTTATCTTCTTTTTGCAACTGCTTTGGTGTTTATCAGAAGGAGGGAGACCTCCTCCTCATCTGCTTTCATTTTCTTTCTTATTGCTGTTATGCTGTCCTTTTCCTTTGCTCTACTATCATTGTTAACCAACCCTCAGCCACCATTCTCCCCACCCGCCCCCACCCAAAAGCTCTCATACAGTGGCAGTGCAGAGAAGGGAAGTTATGTTTAAGGACATGAACTTACAGGTAGGGGGGTTTTCTTGCAAAAAAACCAACCAAATAAACAAAAAAACTACTTCTAGTAACTATGAATATCATAGAATGAAGAGAGGAGAAATATTGATTATGTACTGTGAATGGTTTTTAAAGTAAAATTTAATTTTTATTGGGTAGGATTTTTTTTTTTTTTTTTTTTTAATTTATTTGACAGAGAGAAACATAGCCAGAGAGGGAACACAAGCAGGGGGAGTGAGAGAGGGAGAAGCAGGCTTCCCGCCAAGCAGGGAGCCCGATGTGGGACTCGATCCCGGTTCTCAGGGATCATGACCTGAGCCGAAGGCAGTGGCTTAACCAACTGAGCCACCCAGGTGCCCCTATTGGGTAGAATTTTTAAATGAATCTTGCTTTAGATTTTCTTTCTTCCTTTATGGAAATTCTATTATGAATTGAAATAAAATTAAGCAAGAAGTTATTTGACATTTTTAGTCGGTATAATTAGCTTTCTACTAAAAAAATGTTTTTTGATTATTTCCATGTGGAAAGCTGTCTATGTCCACTGACTGAAAGGAGGAAGAATACACAGGAAGATGTCTCTTTAGCTATGCTATAACTGACAATTTTGAAACTTATTTACTAAGAAATGTGGGTCAGGATGCACCTGCACATCAGTTTAAACTCAGCACAAAGTTTATTATATAACTGAAGTTAAGTTTTCTAAAGATGCTTTTGGAAGATTTCAAAGTACTGATTCCTGGCTATGTGGATTTGAGAAATAAACAAAAAAATCAAATCCTGGTTAGACTTTTTATTTTAAAGTTCTCTTGAGTGATGATTTACTCCTGGAATAGATTTGTGAATGAATACCAAAAATACGTAAGTCATTTTGCTAATTTTTGGATGATTAGTCCATGCTTAATGCTCAGAACAATTTCTCTCCTTGCCTGCAGATTAAATTTTTAATAATCTAAAATTGTACATATAAATTTGATAATTTATTTGAATCACTTTAGTGTCTGCATTTTATGCTCTTGAAAAATTTTTACAGAGTGAGGGAAATTGTTAGTGATGTGCTGCAGTGGTCTTAATCATTTATACTTAATCTGTGGCTGGCAATTGAACTTTATTAACCGGATTCTTAGAATTCTTTTGTTTTGTTATAGCTTTTCATAGCATTACCAGTGCTTGATTTAATATATTTATGCATGTTTCAAATACATATGTGTGTAAATTTTATATTTATTTTGAAGAACTTATGTCACACAAATTTCTTTGGCTTAGAGGAAATATTTTTGTTAATATTTTATAGTTGAAAAATCTTTGGATCTGAACTTTTAAAGTGTCTCATGTAAGTGATGAGTAGGAAATATGATCAGTGGAAATGTTCTAAATAAATATCTCCTTTTCTAGAAATTCAGCATCTTTAAAGGGCTTTGAGAAGCCCACTAGTTGAAAGGACCTGTTGAATTTAAGGAACACCAAGTCAGGGTTAATTTGAACACAGGCCCTGTTTCTTTACCATGTATTTATTTGTTAGTACCTTGTTGAAAACTTTGGTACACCATTTTTGGAAATGTTGCATTTATGTACATACATACCAGAAAGATTTGTTGTCATCAAAATCAGTTGTTTTTTTTTTTCCACTAAGTAAACTTGAATAATTTTTAAAGGCTATACCAGTTAAAATGGTATTCTCTAAGCTTACTTTGCAGTTATCGCAGAGTTTTAAAAAAGTCCATTCTTAAATTTCAGATGTTTGTGCTAAGAAACATTTCAAGAAAGGCAGAAAAATAGGAAATCATAAAACCAGAATGACAAGAAATCATTGAGTTAAGGAAACTGGTTTTTAAAATTTTCACTTAATGTCATTATTTGCAGGGATGTATGGCTCCTTTACACCATTTTTCTGTTAACTCCTGTTTTTCGACTCTTTATGTACTTCATTTATTCCTATTAGTTTTTTCTTCCCTCAAATATCCTATACATAGATGATCTGACATTAAGTACCATTTCTTAACATTTTGAAAATTGAGTAAACTGTTAAGCAGGATCTTTAGTAATACATTATTCTCTCTCCAAATCCAGTTTACTGAATTGGAATTTTCATAGTATTTCCTAGGATTGTAATTAATCTAGATTACTGTAAAGTGTTTGTCAACTGGTAAGGATAAGAGAATTGTGTATGATTTGAGTTTCAAATACATTACTTTTATCTACACAGGCATGAGATAATGTTGGAGGCAAATGTTAATGTGTAAATGCCCCTTTTTTATGCTACTTAGGTAGTTGCTTATTTAAGATCATGGTGACTGGTTACGTGGTTCTATAGTTAAAAATAAGAGTATTTCTTTGCTGGGAAGAGATAAAGAATAAATAGAAAAACTATCCTTTTTACAGTAAATTAAAGAAAATGCATAAATAGAAAAGTTAAAGCTCTAGTTGTGGCTTGGGCCAGTAGCACTGGCATCACCTGGGAGTTCGTTGGAAATGTACAACCTTGGGCCCCACCCCAGCCCCCCTGTATCAGAATCCTCATTTTAACAAGATTTCCAAGTGATTTTTGTTTATATTAAATTCCTGTGTGTGTGTGTAGATAAATAGACACTACACACACGCACACACACACGTGTATATATGCGTGTGTATGTAGGGAACTGATTGTCTGGAGTCATTTAGCACCTTGCCACTTTTGTTATGAACTCCTTACTCTGTACCAGGTGTGGTACACATAGTGTACAGATTATTGCATGAATTTATCACAGTTCATCCTCATAAAACTCCTGTGATGTGTGCAGTATTAGGATTCCTACTTTCCAGAAGGGGAAACCAGAACTCAGATTTATAGCCATTTTTAAAAATATTTTTTTAAAAAAACTACTAGCTAAATTCTACACTTTACTTAGATTTCATTGGATTTTCCATTGATGCCACTTCTGTTCCAGGATTCAATGCAAGGTACTATGTTGCATTGAGTTGTCAACTCTCTACAATATCCCTTGGTCTGTGAGACTTTCCATCTTTCCTTGATTTCCTTAAGTCTTGAAGTGCTGGCCAGGTATCCTATGGAATATCCCCCAGTTGGGATTTATCTGTTGTTTGTGTAAGGATAAACTGGGGTGATCAGTTATATAAGAATATCACAGAGGTTAAGTTCTCTTCTAGTCACATAAGTGGAAAGGGTAATAGCCACATGATATTACTGATGATACTAACTTTCATCACTTAGCCAACATAATATTTGCTGGGGTTCTCCATTTTAAGTTACTGCTTTTTTCTTCTCATACTGTATTCTTTGGAAGCAAGTCACTATGTCTGCCCTCTCTCAAATGGTTAGGGGGAAGGTTGGAATTAAATTCTGTGTCCTGCTCGGAGAGAGTGTCTATGTATATTCATGGAATTCTTTTGTAAAAAAGTCTTTTCTCCTCCATTTATTCATTCATTTATATAAGCTTGGACTTACATATGTGAATTTCATACTTTGGGTTATAATCCATTAAGTTACTTATTTTATTGCTCAAATTGTTCTAACCTTGCCCACTGGGTGCTGTCTTTCAAGTTGGCCTCTGGATCCTTTTTACATACTCTTCTTTTTGCTCTAAAAGCAGCCATTTCTCCAAAGAGCCCTGGATCCTTTTATTTGGAGAAAAGGGTATTAGAAACCAAGGTTTGGGTGCTGGGTATGCTTGTTGGTACCCAGGTTTTACTGCTTTTAGGTCATCTCAGTGGAAAAAGCAGACAAACTAGGTAGTATACGTATAGATACTAAACCATGTATATCTACATATCTCTAGCTTTTCAATATCTATCAGTATGCATATTGAGGTAGACATGAGTTTGTATCGATGTCTAATTCTGTACTACGGGATTCATCCTAACCTTCCTTTCTTGCTCCTTTATAACTTCAATCTCCTTCAGAGAGAAACTTGGCTCCTGCCATCCACCATCCCATCATATACTTCAAGGTCAGATACAGGTAAAGCAGTTTTAGAATTTTTAGGCCATACTCCCAGAAGAAACAATTTATGAACTAGAATACAGTGTTTACATACAGTATACAGTTTATATTACTTTTAGCCTTATAGTTTCTAGTCAAAACACTATTTTCTACGGGCGCCTGGGTGGCTCAGTTGGTTAAGCGACTGCCTTCGGCTCAGGTCTGATCCTGGAGACCTGGGATCGAGCCCCAGATCGGGCTGCCTGCTCGGCGGGAAGCCTGCTTCTCCCTCTCTCACTTCCCCTGCTTGTGTTCCCTCTTTCGCTGTGTTTCTCTCTGTCAAATAAATAAATAAAATCTTAAAAAAAAAAAAAAACAAAAAAACCCCCACTATTTTCTAAAGTTACTGAAGTTAGTTTCTTCTTCCCACCCTTTTCAGTGTGGTTGTCATAAATTTGTAATAAAGTCAGATTCATTTGGCACGTTTGCCTTCCATTCTCTGTTCTTTAATCACATGGGTTGATCTTTTAAAGTTGCATATATTACACTTATTTTCTGATGTACAGTTTCATGTGTTTTGACAAATGCAAGAATCATTTTTCCTCTACTCCATTACTGGGCAGAATGATTCCTTCACCCTAAAAATTCCTGTTTGTCTCAGATCTGCTGAATCAGAATTTTCATTTTAACAAGATTCCAGGAGATATGTATGCACGTTAAATTCATATGCATATGTGAGAAGCTGTTCACCTGGAATCCTTCAGTATCATGTCATGTTAATGAAGAAGGATTACTATGATTTAGAGGTGGTAATGCAGTAGCTAGGTTTTAACACACAGTCAGGTAAGTAAGTATATTCAGATTCATGGAACCATATAGGTAAAGAAATGAGGGGAAGGAAGTGGAGTTGGGCAAAGTACTGAAGTAATCTAATGGGCTGTATGGGAAGTTTTCATGGAACTCTTAATTTTTGTGACCTTAATGGTATTAAATGATGTAGTTTGGGAAGAAGGAAGAACAAATAGTATACATTCAGAAGTGGGATGGAGAGGAGGTTTTTACAGAGTCCTAGTCCCCCAATAAAGAAGTGTAAGTTCCCTAATTATGTGTTGGATATGCTGGCTTTGCAGTTCTTTAGTCTGACGTTTATTTAGTGTTATGCTAAAGTTATTGTATGGTTTAGTCCCAAGTGAAGGAAGGAAAAATGCAACATGTCTTGAGAGAATAATACGTGAACGGACTGGTCAGAACCATTGGTGGTTTAAAGAGTTACTCTAGAAATTGATTGTACCTAAATCAAGTTCTTACATATGAGGGACTAAGAAAATTGCTATTTATAGTTAATGGTATCTTATCTGTCACTGTGATATGAAGTAACTGCTTAGTCAAAAGTCAACTTTAAATGTTAAATTGCGTTTGAGAGTTCTTTGGTGTGGATAGATTGAAATCTAAGTTATTGTTGAGAATAAACTACAGAGACATGATTAGTTATGGGTAAACAGTCCTGGCTCCTGGCATCCACTGTCTACAGTGTCTCAGAGATGAGACATAAGACACAAAAATAGTGAGAAGCTCTTTTCTAATGAGAATCATTTATGTTGGCTATTTCATATATCTCATTGCTGCTTTCAGAAGTACAGTTCTCACCTTCAGATGCCTAATTTAGATTATTAAGCAACTACTTTGTGGTAGATTGCATGAGATGTTAAAATTGGAGAGTCTCCTATGAGGCTTATAGTAAAGAAACAAACCAAATTTAAATATTTGCCATATCAAGTGGTTATAGTTAATACAAAGAGTTAATAGTGTGCAGCAGTTCAAAGGTGAGAGTCAGAGAAGTTTGATGAAAGGCAAATAAATGGTTAGGTTGTTTTTTTTTTTTTTTTTAAGATTTTATTTATTTATTTGAGAGAGAGAATGAAAGGTGAGAGGTCAGAGGGAGAAGCAGACTCCTCAGCTGAGCAGGGAGCCCAATGCGGGACTGGATCCTGGGACTCCAGGATCATGACCTGAGCGGAAAGCAGTTGCTTAACCAACTGAGCCACCCAGGTTAGCTTCTGTATCAAGCCCAGTGTTAGAATGAAGTTTGTTGTTGTTTTGTTGTTTTTGTTGTTTTAAAGAGATGTGTAAAAACCCTGGTTAGCTTAGATTTTCTGCATGTTTAAAATTCTGATAATGTGGCTTTTATGATGGTGAGGTGTTTTGACAGGCTTAGGCAAAAAGCAGAATAACTTTTTTGATATTAGATGGCAGTAAATACTGTGCTGAGAGCTATTATGTGAAGGAATGGGGCCACTGGACAAGAGTGGAGTTAGTCTAAATATCCTGAAAGGAGACTATTCTTTTTGTGCTTGAAGTAGATTGTAGTATGATTATTGCCATTTGATGTAACTACCACAGTATTCCCATTTCTAATTGAGTAAACCTTATGTTAATAAAAGGAGGAAGTTTGATTTGAAAGGAAATTTTATAAGAAAAGATTTACAGTTATATATGAGTATGAAAAATGTAAATAATCTCCTTATTCCAGTTTTAGCCTATATTTTATACCACGGGATTGACCTAGTGTTCAGTAGCTTATCTCAGTCATATTATACTATATTGGTGATTTCACTTTTTTTTTTTTTTTTTTAATTAAACAGCTCACAGTAAATGGATGTGGTAGTTATGAGCATTGCATGCCTATGGGTATCTGCAGACTGATGAAATACCAGATTACAAATAAGTTTGTTAGAAATTAAAGCATATAGTGCTGGGAACTTAGTTGTTTTGCAGCAGTATTCATTAAAATAATAAAAAGCATATACATGTTCCAAAATGTTTTTAAAACAAATTAATCAAATGGATAATCTCTTTAAAATTGAACTTTTAAATATAGACATTTATTTTATTATTAGTGTTAGCTTAAAAGTTGGGATGATAATTTTAAGCATACGCGTAAGTAGTGACAGTAGTAAAATGAATCCTCATGTATACATCATCTAGCTTTACATTTTATCTCATGGCCAATCTCGTTTAATCTCTAAATCCTCCCACTCAATTATTTTGAAGATTATTTTGAAATACAATTTCTTTTTTTTAAAGATATTCATCTATCTATCTATCTACCTATCTATCAGAGAGCAAGCAAGCACAAGCCTGGGAGTGGCAGGCAGAGCAGACAGAGCAGACGGGGAGAAGCAGGCTCTCTGCTGAGCAGGAGCCTGATATGGGACTCTGTCGGAGGACCCGGGATCATGACCTGGGCTGAAGGCAGTTGCTTACCTGACTGAGTCACCCAGGCATCCTTGAAATACAATTTCTATATAGGTTAGACTTCTGCATTATAGGTAATACTAATGGGGAAAACAGATGTTATCAGTTAAGTTTCGTCTGCCTGTTATAATTATAAATTATAGAATTGAGGAGCACCTGGGTGGCTCAGACAGTTAAATATCGGAGTCTTGATTTCCACTGAGGTCATGATCTCTTAGGGTTGTTTGATAGAGCCCAGTGTTGGACCTCTTGCTGGGCCCAGAGCAAGATTCTCTTTCTCCGTCTTTCTCCACATACCCCCCTCCATATTTCTCTCTCTCCTTTCTTTCCTCTCTGCTCTCCTTTTCTCTCCTCCCCATCTAAAGAAAAACAACAAAAATACAGAATTAGAGATTTGTATTGTAATTAGTATTACAACAAATTTTATATGTATTTTATGAAACTAACATTTAGTGACTTGCAAATATGTATATAATATCCTTTACTTCTCATTTCATTCTCTGAATGTTTACTAGAGAAAATTTTGAGTTTATTGTCTAACTCATACACTCATACTCAACATGACTAAAGCCGAACAGTCATTTTTGAAATTAGTCATGCTAAATGTGACCCTTTCTAGCACCTATTTCTAGCAGTTTTATTCAAATTTATTCGGTTAAAGGGTTTAAGGTGGTAGAAGCATAGCTAACTTTGAGTTTATAGTAGCATTTTGACTTTGATTGGTAATTTAGAATGCTAAAAGGAACTGTTGGGTTGCTGTTTGGTGCCTCACATAGCAGTGGCATTAGTTGGTTTTCAGAACCATACAGATGGATAGATATATTCCAGAATTTCTCAGACCTTTGATGGTCTATGATAAAATAAGGTGGATATGATTTTTAAAATACTTTTTAGAGATTTCATTTGTTTGAGAGTAATAGAGAGCATGAGTTGGGGGGGGGCAGCGGGCAGAGGGAGAAACAGGCTCCTTGATGAGCAGGAGTCCAAGATGGGGCTCTATCCCAGGACCTTGGGAACATGACCTGAGCTAAAGGCAGAAGCTTAACCCTGTGCCACCTAGGTGCCCCAACAGATTTCAATACAATGTAATTTTATAGAATTTAAAGATACTATGATCTTACTTATCATCTAGCTGAACTTATTTTTTGAGTGATTACTCTAGGGTAATACTTGTTAAATAGTAAGTTGCAGTTAAATAGTAAGTCACAGTATGAAAGGATTAGGATCAGTTCTTTTCTTAGAAGATTGTAAATCACAATGGAAAATACAGTATGCCTTTTGTAGAATACTAGTTCATCGAACTTTTATGCCTATGTGTGCATGCGCGTGCATGTGTATACTGCATCATGGTATGAAATGTATTATATAAGTCATAGTCCAAAAAGTTTGAAAGCCATTGCCTTTGGCCAGTAATACATTTTTTTTTAGTTTTAAATATTTCCTCAATATGTACAAATTCCTGTATTTTTTCTCTAGTCCTTTTGAAGTGAATAATGGTCTATAAAAACAAATGAAGTTCCTGACTTAATGAATTCCAGGATATAGTTTAGAAGAAAGATACATGGGGCACCTGGGTGGCTCACTTGGTTTAGCGTCTGCCTTCAGCTTAGGTCATCATCCCCAGGTCCTGGGATTGAGCTCCTGGCATCTGGCTCTCTGCTCATCAGGAAGTCTGCTTCTCCCTCTCCGGCTTGCCGCTCCCCATGCTTGTGCTCTCTCTTTCTTTCTCTGTCAAATAAATATTTTTTTTAAAGAGATGCATGTATACAAATAATTATGATATTGGGAAGGCATTACTAATAACATATGAGCAAAATATTGTGAACATATGGGTTGGAACAGTGATGTGTCTGGATAATTGGAGGTTACATAAAGAATATGATAATTTTGGTAATGTTAGAGTGGAAAGTTTTATCTGTTGCTTCAGAGAGGAATCATTCTCCAGAGTGAAAAGTAAGGGGAGGACTACTACCAATACTGAGCTGTAAAATCATTCCCTCCGTAAAGACTTGCCCCTAATTCCATTTCCCTCATCTCTAGTTCTTTGCTCAGGAATCAGTCCATCTTTATATCTTTGATTTTTAAAAGTTTTACTTTTTCCTGTGCTATTTTGTCTCTACTAGAAATTCTTGCTCATTTGTTGTATTTGTTGAAGAGACGAGTTAATGAATTCACTTTATCCATGTACAGGACTTACTCTTTCAAAAATGTTCATTGCATCAACATTATTAAATAGTGTATTAGAGAACCGGTTAAGACTCTATATGCTAGAAACCTCAAAACACAGGTGCTGAAATAGTTCCTTTTTCACTCTAAGGTAAGTGAGCTTTACCCCTTGAGGCCTTGAGGTTATTAAGGTGTTGTGGCTCATGGGACAGCTTTGCTATCCCAAATCTTAATACATGCCTTCTCTTGCTCTATGAGCTGCCATTTTTAGCCAGCAAGAAGAAAATGGGGAGGGGCAGGATTTAAGGCAAGTCACTTTATTAAGGCTCTGATGTAAAAATCCTGAATCACTTCTAACCATATCCCTTTGGTTGGAACCTGTTTACATGGCCATATCTAGCTGAAAGCTGGGCATATACCAGTGAAAACTAGAGGAGAGTTACGTGCTACTAAAGGGCAGACAAAATGGATACTGGGTGAGTGGGGTGGAGCAAGTTGACAACATAAACATATGGCACAAATAGAAAGAAATGCTATTTTAAAATAAATCACCCCTATCATACTAAGAAATTAGTGGCTTTCATTTTTCTGAAATTTTTTTATATCATTATATATATTTATAATTTGTACACATTTGTTATCATGGTAGTGGTATTTGGTTTTGTCACTTACTCTTCTCTGAGCCCCAGTTTGTTTATTATGTGAACTTGAAAGGATTAAATTAGAACCCAGGGCCTGGCACATAGTAACAATTAGTAATTATCATGTCTTCCCATTTTTTATTTTATTTTATTTTATTTTTAAGCAATTTGTATTGAAAATTTTAGTGTATCTGTAGGTTTAACTTACAGGTACTTCGTATACTTATATTGCTAGTTTGACATTCCAAAGAACAGCTAAAGTAGTCCTTGAAGTAATAATTCTGATTTTGAACTCAGGAAAAAGACACCCCCCCCTTTTTTCCCCCCCTAATAGCTGTCAGTATTGAATTCCTACAGTATGTCAGACTGTATGCTTCACATCTCTTTTCATCTTCACAGTAATTCTTAAGTATGTTTATTGTTCCCATGTAACGAAACTTGAGGCTTGTAATTACAGTGAGAAGGAGCTAGGAAGCTAGGAAAAAATAAGTTAGGGTTGATTAAACTTCAGGGC
>PITA01010938.1:0-69258 GCA_004023965.1 Spilogale gracilis | reverse complement strand
AGAAGGAAAGCAAATGGGAACTAGGGTAATCTAGGGAGGGAAACGAAACAACAGAGATTTTGAACACAGAAACAAACTGAGGGACTTGGAGGGAGGGGGGTGGAGGGATGGGAGAGCCTGGTGGTGGGTACTGGGGACACCTAAAGCGGGGAGCACTGGGTATGGGGAATGGGGAATGAATCTTGAAACACTGGAAAAAGAATTTAGTAACAATAAAAAAAAATAATTAAAAAAAAAGATCTTTTTAAATTTTCATTGTTTTAGTCATATGCTCTCCCTTCATTGTATTAAGCTTATTTTTTGTAAACATATGTTTTTCTTTCTTTAAAATTTTGGGATACTGTTTCTTCTAATACATAAAAATATACCCTAAACCTAGTGCACGGCATTATACTAGTCTCCAGTCCCATAACACTCTTTCCCCTTTTTTCTTTTTTCAACCAATTTCTTATTTTATCAATTCCTTTCTTAGAATCTTTTTTTAATTTTGATCATTACAGTCTTATTCCATTCCTTCATCATGTATACCCTTATTTTTGTATATATGTTGTTCTTTCTTTAAAATTTTGGGAGGCAATTTCCTCTAACAGATCAAAATACACCCAAAATCAAGTGTGTGGTTCTGATCTATTTACCAGTCTAATCATATATATGTATAGAGAGACAGATAGATAGAGATAGATAGAGATAGAGGTTTTCTTTCCCCCTTCCTCTCCACCCGGATTCTGGTCTCTTCTGATTTGGTTAGTGTATATTTTCCTGGGGTCCTCACTATCTTTTCAGTATTTTGTTCCATAATTCATCTTTTCTTATCTGGATAAAATGACAAGGCAGAAAAACTCACCTCGAAAAATCAGAACAAGAGGCAGTCCCAACACCTAAGGACCTAATCAATAGGATCATTAGTAATATGTCAGGACTAAAGTTCAGAATGTCAAAGATCAAGGTGCTAGCTGGGCTTAAGAAAAGCATGGAAGACACTACAGAATCACATTCTGGAGATATAAAATCCCTTTCTGGAGAAATAAAAGAACTAAAATCTAACAAAGTTGAAATCAAAAAAAGCTATTAATGAGGTGCAATAAAAAATGGAGGCTCTTACTGCTCAGATAAATGACGCAGAACAGAGAATTAGTGATATAGAAGACCAAATGATGGAGAATAAAGATGCTGAGAAAAAGAGAGACTAACACCTACTGGATCAAAAGAGCATAATACAAGAGATAAGTGATACCATAAGAAGAAACTATATTAGAATAATTGGGGTCCCAGAAGAGGAAGAAAGAGAGAGGGGGCCAGAAGGTATATTGGAACAAATTATAACAGATAATTTCCCTAATTTGGCAAAGGGAACAAGCATCAAAATCCATGAGGCACAAAGAACTCCCCTCAAACTCAATAAAAATAGGTTTACACACCGTCATCTAATAGTAAAACTTAAGTCTCAGTGACAAAGAGAAAATCCTGAAAGCAACTCAGGAGAAGAGTTCTGTAATGTACAATGGCAGAAATCTTAGACTGGCAGCAGACCTATCCACAGAGACCTGGCAGGCCAAAAAGGACTGGCATGATATATTCAGAGCACTAAACAAGAAAAATATGCAGCCAAGAATACTATTTCCACCTAGGCTATCATTGAAAATAGAAGGAGAGATAAAAAGTTTCCAAGACAAACAAAACCTAAAAGAATTTGCCAACACCAAACCAGCCCTAGAGGAAATATTAAGAGGAGTCCTCTAAACAAATAGAGAGCCTAAAAGTAACAGACCAGAAAGGAACAGAGACAAAATACAGTAACAGTCACCTTACAGGCAATACACTGGCACTAAATTCATATCTTTCCATAGTTACCCTGAATGAAAATGGGCTAAATGCCCCAGTCAAAAGACACAGCATATCAGAATGGATAAAAGAACAAGACCCATCAATATGCTCTCTCCAAGAAACTCATTCTAGATGCAAAGGCACCTTCAGATTTAAAGTGAGGGGTGGAAAACCATTTACCATGCTAATGGATATCAAAAGAAAGCTGGGGTGGCAATCCTTATATCAGACAAATTAGATTTTAAGCCAAAGACTATAATAAGAGATGAGGGAAAACACTGTAGCATACTTAAGGGTCTGTCCAGACAAAAGATCTACCCATTTTAAATAACTATGACCCTAACATGGGAGCAGCCAATTATATAAACCAATTAATAACTAAATCAAAGAAATACATTGACAATAATACAAGAATAGTAGGGAACTTAAACACTGAAATGGACAGATCATCTAAGCAAAAGATCAACAAGGAAATTAAGGCTTTAAATGACACACTGGACCAAATGGACATTGCAGATCTATTCAGAACATTCCATCCCAAAGCAACAGAATACACATTCTTCTCTAGAGCACGTGGAACATTCTCCAGAATAGATCATATCCTTTCGTTCACACATCAGGTCTCAACCAGTATCAAAATATTTGGATCATTCCCTGCATATTTTCAGACCACAGTACTTTGAAACTAGAACTTAATCACAAGAGGAAAGTTGTAAACAACTCAAATACATGGAGGCTGAAGAGTACCCTACTAAAGAATGAATGGGTCAATCAGGAAACTAAAGACGAATTTTAAAGAATCATGGAAACAAATGAAAATGAAAACACAACTGTTCAACATCTGTGGAATACAGCAAAGGCAGTCCTGAGAGGAAAGTATATAATAATATGAGTATTTCTCAAGAAACAAGAAAGGTCTCAAGTATACAAGCTAGCCATAGACCTAAAGTCAGTGGAGAAAGTATAGCAAGGAAAGCCTAAACCCAGCAGGAGAAGAGAAATAATAAAGATCAGAGCAGAAATCAATGAAATAGAAACCAAAAGAACAGTAGAACAAATCAACAAAACTAGGAGCTAGTTCTTTGAAAGAATTAACAAGATTGATAAACCCCTGGCCAGACTTATCCAAATGAAAAAAGAAAGGACCCAAATTGATAAAATCACGAATGAAACAGAAGAGATCACAACCAACACCAAAGAAATACAAACAATTATAAGAACATATTATGAGCAACTATACACCAGCAAATTTGGAATTCTGGAAGAAATGGATGCATTCCTAGAGACATATAAACTACCAAACCTGAACCAGGAAGAAATAGAAAACCTGAACAGACCCATAACCAGTAAGGAGATTGAAGCAGTCATCAAAAATCTCCCAAAAAACAAGAGCCCAGGGCCAGTTGGCTTCCTTGGAGAATTCTACCAAACATTTAAAGAAGAGGGAATACCTATTCTCCTGAAACTGTTCCAAAAAATATAAATGGAAGGAAATTTTCCAAACTCATTTTATGAGGCCAGCATTACCTTGATCCCAAAACCAGACAAAGACCCCATCAAAAAGGAGAATTACAGACCAATATCCTTGATGAACATGGATGCAAAAATTCTCACCAAAATACTAGCCAATAAGATCAAATAGTACATTGAAAGGATTATTCACCTTGATCATGTGGGATTTATTCCTGGCTGCAAGGTTGGTTCAACATCTACAAATCAATCGGTGTGATACAGTACATTAATAAAAGAAAGAACAAAAACCATATGATCCTCTCAATAGATGCTGAAAACGCATTTGACAAAGTACAGCATCCTTTCTTGATCAAAAATCCTCACAGTGTAGGGATAGAGGATACATACCTCAATATCAAAAAAGCCATCTATAAAAAACCCACAGCAAATATCATTCTCAATGTGGAAAAACTACAAGCTTTTCCCCTAAATTCAGGAACATGGCAGGGCTGTCCATTATCACCACCGCTATTCAGCATGGTACTAGAAGGTCTAGCCTCAGCAATCCAACAACAAAAAATAAATAAAAGGCATCTGAGTTGGCAAAGAAGAAGTCAATCTCTCATTCTTTTCAGATGATATGATTCTTTATGTAGAAAACCCAAAGGACTCCATTCCAAAACTGCTAGAACTCATATAGGAATTCAGTAATGTGTCAGGATATAAAATCAATGCACAGAAATCAGTTGTATTTCTATACATCAACAGCAAGAAAGAAGAAAGAGAAATTAAGGAGTCGATCCCACTTACAACATAATCCAAAACCATAAGATACCTAGGAATAAACCTAACCAAAGAGGCAAAGAATCTCTACTCAGAAAACTATAAAGTACTCACGAAAGAAATTGAGGAAGACACAAAGAAATGGAAAAACATTCCATGCTCATGGATTGGGAGAACAAAGATTGTGAAAATATCTATGCTACCTAAAGCAATCTGCACATTTAATGCAACTCCTATCAAAATACCATAAATTTTTTTCAAAGAAATGGAACAAATAATCCTAAAATTTATATGGAACCATAAAGGATCCCAACTAGCCAGGAGCATGTTAAAAAGAAAAGTAAAGCTGGCAGCATCACAATTCCAGACTTCAAGCTCTATTACAAAGCTATAATCATCAAAACAATATGGCACTGGCACAAAAATAGGCACATAGATCAGTGGAACAGAAGGGAGAGTGCAGAAATCTACCGTCGACTTTATGGTCAACTCATCTTCGACAAAGCAGGAAAGAATGTCCAATGGAAAAAAAGACAGTCTTTTCAACAAATGATGTTGGGAAAATTGGACAGCCACATGCATAACATTGAAACTGGACAACTTCTTAATACCACACACAAAAATAGACTCAAAACAAAGGAATGACCTCTATGTGAGATAGGAATCCATGAAAATCCTTGGGGAGAACACAGGCAACAACCTCTTCGACCTCAGCCACAACAACTTCTTCCTGGAAACATCACCAAAGGCAAGGGAAGCAAGGGCAAAGATGAACTATTGGGACTTCATCAAGATCAAAAACTTTTGCACAGCAAAGGAAACAGCCAACAAAACCAACCGACAGAATGGGAGAAGATATTTACAAATGACATATGAGATAAAGGGCTAGTATCCAAAATCTAGAAAGAACTTATCAGACTCAACACCCAAAGAACAAATAACCCAATCAAGAAATGGGCAAAAGACATGAACAGACATTTCTCCAAAGAAGACATTCAAATGGCCAACAGACACATGGAAAAGTCTCAACATCACTCAAGTTCAGAGAAATACAAACCAAACCACAGTGAGATACCACCTGACACCAGTCAGAATGTCTAAAATTAACAAGTCAGGAAATGACAGATGTTGGCGAGGATGTGGGGAAAGGGGAACCCTCCTCCACTGTTGGTGAGAATGCAAGCTGTGTGCAGCCACTCTGGAAAACAGTGAGGAGATTCCTCAAAAAGTTGAAAATAGAGCCACCCTAGGACTACTAGCAATTGCACTACCAGGTATTTACCCAAAAGACACAAATGTAGGGATCTGAAGGGGCACATGTGCCTGAATGTTTATAGCAGCAATGTCCACAATAGCCAAACTATGGAAAGAACCTAGATGTCCATCAACGGATGAATGGATAAAGAAGAAGTGGTATATATATGTGTGTATACACACACACACACACACACACACACACACACACACACACTGTGGAATACTAGGCAGCCATCAAAAAGAATGAAATCTTGCCATTTGCAATGATGTGGATGGAACTGGAGGGTATTATGCTGAGCGAAATAAGTCAATCAGAGAAAGACAATTATCAATCATATGATCTCTCTGATATGAGGAATTTGAGAGGCAGGGAGGGGAGTCAGGGGGGTAGAGAGGGAAAAAAAATGAAACAAGGTGGGACCAGGGAGGGAGGCAACCATAAGAGACTCTTAATCCCAGGAAACAAACCAAGGTTTGCTGGCTGGTAGGGGCAGGGCAGGAAATGGGTGTCTGGGTAAAGGAAAAAATAAAAAATAAATTTAAAAATTTTTAATTTTATTTCTATAATATTTCTAGACTAGCAATGAACACAGATTCAGCAAAATTAAAAACACATTATCATTTACCATTATTCAAAAAAATGGTAAATATTTGGGTTTAAAGATTACAAACATGTATGGGACTTGCATGCTGGAAGCTATGAAACACTATTGAAATAAATGAAAGATCTAAATAAATGAAGAGACTTAGTGCTTGCCTGGTTTGGAAGTCTTAACATAGTAAAGATGTTAATTGTCTCTCAAATTTATATACAGGTTTAGAACAACTACAAACAAAATTCCAGCACGATTTTTATAGACATAGACAAGAGTATTTTAAAATGCATACGGAAGGGGAAGAGTCTAGAATAGCTAAAACAATGTTTGAAATGGAAGAATAAAGTGGGAGGAATTGGTGGACTCAATTTCAAGACATTATATCATAATATATAGCCAGAGTAATCAAGACTGTTTGGTTTTGGTGAAGGGATAGACACATGGATCCCTGGAACAGAAGAGAAAACAAGAAACAGATCTGCACATATATGCCCCAGTGATTTTTGACAAATGCACAAAAGCAGTTCAACGGAGGAAAGACAGCCTTCTCCACACGGTACTGGATAAACTGGATATTTACAGGGGAGGTAAAAAAAGTACCTTGCCCTAAGCCCTACAGGGCTTACAAAAATTAACTCAAAATGTATTACAGACTTAAATGTAAAACCATAAACCTTCCAGGAAAAAAGCACAAAGAGAAAATCTTTGGGATCCAGAGTTTGGGAAAGAGTACTTAGACTTGACACCAAAAACATGATCCCTAAGGGGAAAACTGATCAATTGGACTCCATGAAGATTTAAAACTTTTGTTCCACAAAGATCCTGTTAAGAAGATGGAAAAAACGGGCCTGGGTGGCTCAGTGGGTTAAAGCCTCTGCTTTCGGCTCAGGTCATGGTCTCAGGGTCCTGGGATCAAGGCCCGCATCAGGCTCTCTGCTCAGCGGGGAGCCTGCTTCCTCCTCTCTCTGCCTGCCTCTCTGCCTACTTGTGATCTCTCTCTCTGTCAATAAATAAATAAATAAAATCTTAAAAAAAAAAAGAAGATGGAAAAAACAACTCACAAAATGGAGAAAACATCTGCATGCCGCATGTCCAACAAGAATCTAGCATCTAGAATATATAAGAACTCTCAAAACTCAACAGTAAATACCAAACAACCCTCTTAGAAAAGCAGGCAAAAGATGCAATGAAACATTTCACTAAAGAGGATATACGGATGGCAAATAGGCACATGAAAAAGCATGCAGCGTCACTAGCCATGAGGGAAGTGCACACTGAAATCCCGTTCAGATATCATATGCACTTATCAGAATGACTACAATAAAAAGTCATGGTCACATCTAGTGCAGGCGAGGATTCAAGATGGCCACTCACACACTGTTGGTGCCCAAGTGAAAAGGTACAGCCACTCTGGAAAACAGTTTGGCAGGTGTTTCTTAAAAACACTAAGCATGCTGGGGCGCCTGGGTGGCTCAGTTGGTTAAGCAACTGCCTTCGGCTCAGGTCATGATCCTGGAGACCTGGGATCTCCACATCGGGCTCCCTGCTCTGCGGGAGGCCTGCTTCTCCCTCTCTCACTCCCCTTGCTTGTGTTCCCTCTCTGGCTGTGTTTCTCTCTGTCAAATAAATAAATAAAATCTTAAAAAAAAAAAAAAAAACCACTAAGCATGCGACTGCCATATGACCCTGCATTTGCACTCCTGGGCACTTATCCCAGAGACATGTAAATTTATGTTCATACAAAAACCTGTGCACAACTGTTCATAGTAGCTTTATTGACAATAGCTGAAAACTGGAAGTGACCCAGGTGTCACTCAGAGAGTGATAACCACACCATGGTATACTGCTCAGCAGTTAAACTCTTGATATATAGAACAACTTGGATACATACAACATAATTTCACAGAATCCTGCCAAGTGAGACCAAAAAAAAAAAAAAAAATTCAACCCCAGAAGTTTACATATTGTGTGAGTCCATTTATATAGCTTTCTTGAAATGACAGAATTACAGAGATGAAGAACAGATTAGTGGTTGCCAAGGATAAGGAGGGGAGGGTAACGGGGTGAAAGCGGGGAGGGGGTGACAGGAGGGAGGGATGTGGGTGTAGCTGTAAAATAGTAACATCTGAGATTTCTTGCAATGGAAATGTTCTATATCTTCACATGTCAATATCAACATTCTGGGTGTGCTATTACATGGAATCTCTTGTGTATGAATCCTTACAACTGTGTGTGCAGCTCCAGGGAACTCAAAATAAAAAGTTTCATTTTAATCATTGCGCCAGCCATCTCTCGATTAATCTGGTGCACCCGGAAGCCCAGAGCAGTGTGGTGGGGACTGGAAACAGCAAGAACCAGCCCTGCAGATGAGTAAAAGGGAAAAAGCCACCAGTTCCACAGGGGGCCCAAAAGAATGGGCCATGATATTTCCCTTGCAGAAAGAAGAAAGGCAGAGAATTACCATAAGACTGATTTACAAGAGGAACTCTTGCAGCCAGAATTCATCTGAAGCCTGAGGCTTCCTGCAGCCTGGCACAAGTTCAAATGGCCAAGTCCTCACAATTCCGCCCCGCCAACACAGACTTAGCTATTCGATCCATTTACACCAAGTCAGCATTTAGGCAGATGTTTGCAATCTAAGACTTCCTGCGAGGTACACAGGCCCTTAATCATAGCTCTTATGGGAACTTCGGGGTTTGGGGTGCCAGGCCAGGGTGGGGTGAGACTAAAGTTGGGCGGTGTAGAAACCAGGCTTTTCAAGGTCAGTTCTCTAGACCCTAGGCTTTTGGGGTTGGGAGAGAGAATGATGGCTCTCAGTGGCTTTTCTCCAGAAAAGATCCTGTGCTTGTGTTTCCCTCCTGCAGGAGAAGAAAAGCCCCCTAGGAGTTTTCCACTTCTGCTTCCACTGGGAGCCAGAGGAGATGGCACAGGGCCCCCACCCCTCCCCACCCTGCCTCCAGTTCTCCAGCTCTGCCAGAAAGCAGAAGAAGCCAGTGCGAAGAGCCTCACAGGGGCGGGGGGCTGCTGTACCCACTGACCTTACCTTTTGCGTGCTTGTGCATGAGTGATTCCTAAAGGATGGCTTCTCTTCCTGCAGTGCTTCTTGGACTTTTCAAGTGATTCCTTAAACAACGCACTAAAAATTAATGTTCTAGTGTATTCATTTGACCCAGATCCCATTTCATCTGCCCTTACTCTTCTCCATTCCTTTTCCCAGAGAAGGGAACAGAGATCTGCAGAAGCCAGATATTTCTCACTCAACGCTAACACCCTTTCAGCCATTGCTTCTCCTTTCTGCTTCTAGAAGGAAAAATCGGAGATAGGAGGGAACACTTCCTTAAGCTACAGACACAAACACTCTGTCTGTGCCAAGCCTTCTGGAGGCGAGCCCTAAGCCCTCCCTGCTCCCCCATCCCTTGGTCTCCAAGGCCAGCTTCCAAGGCAAAGAAAAGCCAACTGGTTAATTTGCAAGAGGCTCTTGACCAGAAAGTCCTCTTCTGCAAACATCTTGCTCCACCACCTGCAGCCCTGTGGGCCCCGCACTCCGGCAGCCTGTGGGCGTACCGGAAACCAGCAGCGAGCCCAGGAGAGTGGGAATATGCAGTTCTCCCACAGAGACATCATGCTTTCTCTAGTCCCATGTTCTTGTTGCAGAGAGGATGGGGAAGGGCTCAGAGAGAAGACAACTAAAAAATGGGACAAGAAAATTGATGTCAGAAAGAATATTAGGGTTCGAAGCCCAAGGCCAAGAAAGAATTCTTGAGATGTCTTTGGTGCAAAAAACTGGTTTTATTAAAGCACAGGGACCAGACCCGTGGGCAGAAAGAGCTGCAATAGGGTCATGAGGAGTGGCCCATTACATACTTTCAAGTTGGGAGGGTGCTAGGGATAGGGTAAGTCTCCAAGAATTTTGGAAGCAAGGTTTCCAGGACCTTGAAGGGGCTGGCTATTGTTGGGAAAAGGTCATTTATTGCTGTCTAATAAAACCTTAGTCATGAGACCCTTCAGATGTATATCAGTGGACCACACACTTGGGGGATGATTGCCAACGTGCATCTTGGGAGGTTTAGAAATAAAGTTTCTAAAGAAATTTTTATATGTTAAAGTGGACTTACAGGATTGGAGGGGCATTGTCAGGCTAGGATTGTCTTTTGCCCTTAGCAAAGTGTCAATATCTGGACAGATGACTTCCTACAGGAATGCCACTCTGCCTGTTTCAAGGACTTGTCTGTGGGTTGTAGGTAGCATGGAAATTTGATAATTTTTCTTCTGCCTTTGTTTCCCACATCAAAACAAAAACAAAAACAAAACCCTGCCCTGTGACTGAGAAGCCTATGGAAGGAGGCCACTGAGCTCCCAGCTCACAGGGACGAATTTCATGTCTTGGTGAGTGACAGGGCAGTGGCCTCTAGGGCGGGGGAAGGGGACAAGGGTGTGACTGCAGAGCTGCCCCATCCCTCTAGCTACAGTGTGAAGGTCATGTCTATGGCAGGGAAAGCAACAGAGCAGGTCAGGCGCAGGGCCAAGTTCAGTACACTTGGAGGCCCCTGAGGGGGCTCAGCTCTTGCTTCCTATGTATGCAATTATAGGACCTACAGTCTGTGTCCTTCTATGCGTCAGGTTCCTCATTAGTAAAATAGAGGCATTAATACCCATCTCAGGAGGTGATTGTCAGGAGTCAACAGGAATATGTTTTGCCAGAAGGAACAAAAAGCCTGACAGCCATGTTTAAAAGAGTGAACCTGGGAGGCTCAGTTGGTTCAGCGTCTGCTCAGGTCATGATCCTAGGCTCGCGGGATCGAGGCCCACATCCAGTTCCCTGCTCGATGGGAAACCTGCTTCTCCCTCTGCTTGTCGCTCCCCCTCCTTGTGCTCTCTAGCTCACTCTCTTTCTCAAATAAAGAAATAAAATCTTTTTTAAAAATGTTGTTCTCATGTAAGTCTAGAGGCAGACATGCCAGGGCTCAGACCATGTTCAAATCTCATCAATTTTAAGATGTGTTTTTTGTTTTCTTTCTTGGGAACCTGGAGGTGCTTTATAAACAAGTTGTAGTATAACAGCTTTTATCTTTCCTAATAGAACGTAAATAAGGGTGTGTTCTCCAATATTCATGGTGTCTCCAATGAGAGACAATACGTTATTATAAAGGGCTAGACTCAGCCTAGAAGCTTTTATCCTCACACTCTGCCTCATGGTTGCAAGATGGCTGCTACATCTCTTCAAGCATCACATCCACAGTCCAAACAAGAGGAAAAAAGAGGGCAGAAGGAGACGATGGGTTTTCTCTTCGTGAAACTTTGTCTTTTTTAGTTAGGAAGAGATGTCCCTGCCAACAAATTTGCACTTATATATTATTGACCAGGATTGTGTCATGTGGCCTTCTGTGAGGTGCTGGGAAGTCGAGTTTTAGGTTTCCATTCTCTATAAAAGAGGAAAGGTGGGGAGAAAGATAGGTCCTGAGTGAGCGAAGCTATCAGTTCTGCTTGGTATGTAGAAAAAGGAGCCCAGTTTCTGGTAGGTATAGAAGCTCTCCAAGCAGCAGCTCTCTGCCTCCCCACACAAACAAAACTGCAAGTGGTTTGTGTCTGGTTTACCTCAGCCCACCAAACAACTTTATTTCTTACAGCACTGTATCAACACTCTCTAGGAATGCAAATGTGGTTTGCCCAGGAAAGAGTGAGAAGCCAGCTTCTCTCCTCTCCAGCTTGCAAAGCCATCTCTGTAGGCTTATGCACCAGAAGTTTCTAGAAATAGGGGTGCCTGGATGGCTCAGTCATTAAGCATCTGCCTTTGGCTCAGGTCATGATCCCGGAGTCCCGGGATGGAGCCCCACATCAGGCTCCCTGCCAGGTAGGAAGCCAACAGGAAGCCTGATTCTCCCTCTCTCACTCCCCTTGCTTGTGTTCCCTCTCTTGCTGTGTTTCTCTCTGTTAAATAAATAAAATCTTAAAAAAAAAAAACAAACAAACAGAAAGAAAGAAAGACATTTCTAGAAATAAATAAATAAACAGGCTGTTTTACTTTTCTCACAAATGAGGGTGGTTTTGTTTTTTGGGTTTTGTTTTAGTTTTCAGGTTTTATGGGGTTTTTTTTGTTTGGGGGTTTTTTGGTTTTCTCTTACCAAGTTAAGCATCTCGCACTTTCTCCGGCAGCCCCAGCTGTGTTCTGTGAGAATGAGCTGCAGGCTGGCCACTCTGGTGAACACGCTCAAGCTTTCAAAGGTAACGGGAAGGGAGCTGACCTCTCTTCAGTTTCACATCTGTTCACTCATGTAATCCTCACTCTACATTGCAAGCAGGGTATAAACATCTCTCTTTGCCAAAACTACAGCTCACGGCAAATGTTCAGGGTCACCCAGCTGGTGGGCAAGAGCCCAGCTACAAACCCAGTTCTTTCCTCCACCCCTCCCTGTGCAACCCGTTGCTTCCAGAAGCATTGTTTTCTGTTTCATTCTCCGTTTGAGGCCACCAAACTGTCAGCCTTTCCTCCAACATCAGGGGCTGGTGGAAAGGCTGTCAGAGCTACGATGGAAAGTGGGGGTGTTGGGGCTGTGGCTACCCCAAGACCTCTGCTCCTCGGGGAGGCTGGCCTCGGACTGTGCTTACACGGCGGCGCACTGGAGTGGCAGAGACGACCAGAATGCGACGTCACAAGTCACCCAGTTGAACGCCCTCATGGGACAGATGAGGAAGCTGAGACTCTGAGAGGCAGGCAAATGGCAACAGTAAGAAGAGAGATGAGAACTCAGGCCTCTAAACTTGTAGGCCATTTGCTTTCTCCCGTGAAGCAGGCTCCTGATGGTTTCCAGACTCTCGGGTGGCCTCTCCCAGGCAATCAATAGGCCAGGCTGGGAAGCCACTCAAGTGAGCCTACTTATAGACTTTAACACATTCCCTGACTATTCTAGAGCCCTTACTGCAGGCCAGGCACTACAGATAGATAAAGGACAACAAACATAATGACCCAATGCTCATGGATCTTGTATCCTCGTGGGGCAGACAGAGCAGAAGCAAATACATGGAGAGAAATGGAAGATAGCAGATATCGGATAGTGATGATTTCCACAAAGAACGACACAGAGATGATATGGAAAGTGACCAGGGTGTGCTTCAGAACTGGGGTCAGGGACAAGCTCACCAGAGGCTGACATCTAAGCTGAGACCTGAATGACAGGAAGAAAACAGTAGGTGAAGATGTGGGTGGGTTGGGGGGGAGCTATTCACATAGAGGACACAGCAGGTGCAAAGCCACTGAGCTGAGAGATGAGCTTGGCAAAGTGAGAAAGAGAAAGGAGGCCACTGGGGCCTGAGTTCAGAGAGCAAGGGAGAGATTAAAAGTGCAAGGTGTGAGATGCCTGCCAAGGGTGGATCCTGTAGGCCCTCTTCGGCCAGGCAGAGAATTCGTTTTTGGTTTTGTTTTTTTTTAAGATTTTATTTTTTTATTTGACAGAGAGAAACACAGCTAAAGAGGAACACCAGCAGGGGGAGTGAAAGAGGGAGAAGCAGGCTTCCCACCAGACAGGGAGACCGATGCGGGGCTCGATCCCGGGACTCCGGAATCATGACCTGAGCCAAAGGCAGTCGCTTAACACTGAGCCACCCAGGTGTCCCAGATAATTCGTTTTTGTTCTCAGTACAATAAGAAGTCATCCACTGATGGTTTTAAGCACACAAGTGCCATGATCTCACCGAAGCTTTGAAAAGATCATTCTGGATGCCATGGAAAGAGCAAGAAAAGGGGCAAGAATAAGAGAAGGGAGACGAGTGGTCCAGTAATGCCAGCAGTCATCTAGGGCCTATGTGCCTTGAACTGTAAAGCTGGGTTTCTCCCAAGGCCGCTGTGGCAGACAGCATGCAGGCTGTCCCCAAAGCCGAGCGTACCTGTCACTTAAACTCCAGTGTGAACAGCACCCTCTGAAGTTCTGCATCGTGGGTCTGGCTTTTTAGTCCTTTGTGATTCACAAAGACACAAACCTTACATACTCCTCTCAAAGAAGCAAAATAGTAATCACTTCACATTATTTCCTGCACGAAAGTAAGACAGACAAACCACAAATCATCTATGTTTAGGACTGGACCATTAATTATGCAGTGAAGTAAGTATGCAGAATAATAAAATCTAAAATAACCTTGTACCCTTAATTAAATCCTGTCCATTGGAAAATATATGAATCCTTTGGTTATTGGCTCCAGTGCTTAGAAAAAAAATCGTGGATGATCCCCAAAAATCAGTTCTGTAATTTATATTTGGGTTGAACATGTACTTGATGATTGAGTACTGAGAGGCAAGCTGGAGTTGTTCAACGTCCAAATTGTATCATAAATGTTCAAAAAAATACTCATTGTCTCATTAAATATTTGTTGCATGCCTGTTCTTCACCAGGTCTCAGGTCCTGGAGCAAACAACCAATATATTCCCTGCCTTTGTGGATCTTAGAGTCTAATGGCTGGACAGACATTAAACAAGAAAAATATGCAGAAATAGGGAGCTACAATTTGTAATAATGCCTGTAACAGAAAAGAGCAGAGAGACTCATGCAGAGGTTCTCATTTAGATCATGAGGATTGGAGAAAACCTCTTTCTTGAAGCCTTAAGATGGCCAAGGGCCACCGTGGTGGTTGATATACTCCATTGCATCCCCCTCATCCTTATCTCTTACCTCTCTTCAAATACTTGCGCAGGAACTCCCTCCCTTACCCTCTCATCTTTCCCTCCTAACCCCATGTCCTCCAAGCCCTATGACCCCCAGGGCAAGCAGACAATCCTCAGAGCCATCACATGGAATCAGGGAGGAGTCAGGAGCCTGGGTGCTAGACAGCATGGAAATTCTTGGTCTGGTTCTCACACAGACCTCACTCCTTTTATGAACTTTGGGTATTGCTTCTGCTCTCCAGAAGTCTCGGTGTCTCTGATCTGTCAAGTGGAAGGAAGCACACCGTCCCTAGAATCCCTAGGTGAACTCCTAGACATCCTCAGATGGTCCTGGGCAGACCAGCAGACCTCCAGGCCAGACTGAGAGTGGGGAGGCTGGATGCATGAAGAAAAAACCCTAATCCCTCCCGATCCCCTATAGACTGAGCCTGGGGCAGGGCCAGACCCCATGTAGGGCTCCCAAAAGACTGCTTTACAAAACCTGCTTGCTAGCTCCTGACATTTGTCCCCTCCAGGTTTTAGAAATAAGCCCTTGAGACCAGATGAGGAATGTGGTAGGAACAAGGTGATAGCAGAAAGTATGTGGATTTTGTTCCTGGGTACAGCACTTGACATAAAGTTGGATACGAAGAAATGCTCACACTACCACCCTCACTCTATCCTGTGAGTCCAGCCCAAAGTACTCTTCACTAGCACAAAATCCCGCAGTAGCAATGTGACTTCTGCTGACAGAGGCCCAGGTTAGCTCAAAGCAAGAAGAGGAGAAGATAATTTTTTTTTTTTTTTTGCCGTGTCCTATTCCTGCCTCTATTGAGCTCATTCTGTCCTCTCTGAAAGTAGGATTGGGGAATGGCCAAGGACAGCAGCTTACGGAAGGAGATGTGGGGGAGGGGAGCTGCTACGGACCTGAAGAAGAGGAAGGAACTGAGCACATATGCGTGCCTTGCAGGAGGGAAGTAGTCCTAGTCCGGACCCTACTCGCTGTTCCACCAACACGGGCTGGGTGATACCACGGCCCTCTCCCGATGGGAAATGAAATCACACTAGACAACTATTAAGCTATCTTTCAGCTCTAAACTTTCAAAATACTTGGTTAAGTGCTCATTTCTAGAGCTGTGCTCATCACACATGCACTGCATAGGAAATGGGGCAGGAGATGGTCTGTGGGTCCTTGTTTGGTAAAAAGTGGGTGCTTTGGGTTGCTCTTGCCTGGCTCTTTCAGGAGTAGTGATGAATGATGACTAAGAACTTGACAGTCTCCCAGGGACTTTGGTGAACTTCAGCACAGAGGCGAAGGATCCAGGGTTCTTCATGACTTTTGGGGGCTGGGGCTGGGGCTGGGGCAGCCCACATGACCCCAGCATATCCAATAAGAGCCACTGCCCCAGCTGACCAGATTTGGGAAATTTATGTTAACAGCATTTTAGACTAAGCTCAAATCATATTGTATGCTATCTTACAATTTATTTCACATTAACTGTACTCTGCAATTGTCCATCCCTGTGCTAGGTGCTGGAGAAGTAAAGATGAATAGAATCCAGTTCTTGCTTTCCAGCAGTTCCCAACGGACCTGCTGGAGCACCATGGATTGTCCTGAACCATTAGTCCAAATGGTACCTTGTGCACAACCCCTTCTGGGCAGGCAAAGTCTGGTGGGCACAGTCTGGCCATTGGTCTCCCTTTGCCTTTTCAGTTGAGCACCGTGATAAAGTGAACAATCTGGATATGTCAGAATGAGAGGTCAAATTTCAATTACTGTCTAACATATACTTTTTCTTTTTAAAATATTTTATTTATTTGACAGAGAGAAACACAAGCAGCAGGAGTGAGAGAGGGAGAAGCAGGCTTCCTGCTGAGCAGGGAGCCCGATGCAGGGCTCGATCCTGGGACTCCGGGATCATGACCTGAGCTGAAGGCAGAGGGTTAACCACTGTGCCACCCAGGCGCCCCTCTAACATATGTTTTTGCATTAATGCAAAATGCATGTTAGCAAAGTCTGTGAAATGGAACACAGCCCCAAGAGTCACCTAATAGTGGAGCATGGAGTAAGCTGGCTATTAGAAGAGGAGAGAGATGAAAAACCTACCAACATGGTAGCAATTGGTACATAAAATGTAACATATGAGAAGTACAAGAGCAGATATTCATAGCAGCAAACCAGTACTAGAGGGAGAGCAGATGATAGCATGGTAACAATGGATGCTTTCAAAGTCACTTCAGGACCTGGTTATACTGCAGCAATAATTACACTGTAACTATCTTTGACTTGTTTTTTTAGTATTTTTAATCCCTTCAAGTGTGTCACACACAATAAAATGAGTAACGTAAACCAATAAATAAATAGAAGATTAAAAACCACCAAGCTAGGGGGGGCCTGGGTGCTCAGTCGTTAGGCGTCTGCCTTCGGCTCAGGTCATGATCCCAGAGTCCTGGGTTTGAGACCCGCATTGGGTTCCCTGCTTGGCGGGAAGACTGCTTCTCTCTCTCTCTCACTCCCTCTGTGTTCCCTCTCTAGCTGTGTTTCTCTCTGTCAAATAAATAAATAAAATCTTTAAGTCAGGAGAAACTGCTGAGATAAAGTTTAATAGATTTTGTTAAACTCAATATATATCTAAAATATATTTTCAACCCTTAGTATTTTAAAATATTAATGAAATATTGTACATTATTTTTCATACTAAAACATTGAAATCCAATATGTTTTCCATCGATAGCACATCTCAATTTGACCTAGCCATATTTAAGGTATTCAGTAGCCTCGTGGCTGTAGTATGTGGCTAATCGTTACTGAATAGGACTGAGTTCTAAATCCTCGATTATTTTTTGTCTGCTTGGGCTTTTGTTCTGTTTATACATTTTGAAACTGCACAAAATTTCAGGGGCAGACAAGAAGAAAACAAAAAGCCTCTTCTGGGACCATTATTTCTTTTCACATTCAGTTCCATTTCATTTACGGTAATATTGACACACCTGTTTCTTGGTGTTAACATTTCCTTGGTTAACACATCTCTTTCATTCCTTTATTTTGCAACTTTCTGGTCTTCTATTTTTATGTTTCCCTTTGAAACGACAGTTAACGGAATTTTGTGTTGTTATACAATGTGAGAGCTGCTACCTTTTAATGGCGACTTCAACCAAATCGCAGGCATTAGCATCTTTGGACTTCTTTTATCCATATACTTACACTTTCTTGTTGTTTCTATTCTTTACTTCATTCCTTACTTTTGTTGGGTTAATCAAAATTTTAAGTGTTGTGTTTCTTTTTTTTTCTTTTAGTGGTTGGACATTTATATATCCTATTTCTATTTTTCCAACATTTACCTTTCCATTTTTTTCAGCACAAGAAAGCAGTTTTATTTCCAATGACATGTGATTGTCAACTGATAACTACTTTATATTGCCCTTTATTTGTTATTGTTACCTTTAATTTTAGTGAAGTTTAAGTAACACAGTATTTCCTCCTTGTGAAAAACTAACATTACAGGTTTAATCAAATTCCTCTTTAGCTGCATTTCCAATCTCAGTCCTCTCTCAAAAGGTAATGACTATATTTACATTTAAAACATATTCTACCAAAAAAAATTTTTTAAAACACATTCTACCAACTTTTCCCATGCATTATATTATGTGTATTTGTATATACTTGTGTATGCATATGTGTGTTTGTGTATTTACAAAAAAATTGTACTTTCTGTTATTCTGTTTCTTGATATTTATCGTGAAGAAACAGTTGAATATGTAGGCAAAGATATATATGAATAAAGTTTGCATAACCATATTGGAAATACCTATTTTATCGGGAACATGCTAAATATCCATCAATAGGAGAGAGGATTGGCTAAATAAATTGTGATACATCCATATATTATAGAAAAATAATGTAATTTATTCTTAAATCTATTGACATAAAAAGATAACTAGAATATCTTCTAAAGTGAAATAAATCTGCTTACAAACACACACACACACACACACACACACACACACACACACACACACACTTACCAAAATAACAAAATAATATGGTGATTATCTCTCATGGCTACAATTTCAGATAACTTTACTTTCTTCCTTAGCATTTTATACTGATCAAATTTTTCTACAATCAGCATATACAGATGTTATACTTTTGAAAATATATTGAAAATGTATTCCCCCCCACACACTAAAGAAATTTTAACATAGATACTCTGGGAATAGTCACCATGTTTATCCAAAGGCTTCACTATCTCTCCAGCAGGTGACCTTGGACACCTGGAAAAGGCTCTGCCCCTGTTCTAGAAGCAGCCTCTAGGAAACTTGGGGAAGAGGAAAGAGTACTAGCTGAATGTGCTATGGCATACTATAAAATTCAAGCTGTAAATATTTAAGTGTCATTTTGCATGTTATTTATATATTTGCTCAGCTGTTGGTACTTATGTTTGCTGTACCCTAGATGTGCTTATCTATGTTTTCCTTTAAGTAATGTTCTCCTGGGAGAGAACCAGGCTGTAAAGTCCTTCACACAGAATGCCAAGAGAGCATGTAAAGCAACTGGACATCTAAGCAATTATCTTCACCGTGTTAATAAACATTTGACACCATTGGTAATGTTAATAAAATTGCACTAATTAGCCCAATGAGTATTCCTGATGTCATTAGTAGTCTCTCTCACAACAGTTTAAAAACTCCTACATCTTCTCATGGGAATTATACCTGAGGTTTTATGGTTCGATTCCATGATCATTTCTTTGCCACCTCCTATAAAACACCAGATATCATTGCAAAAATAGTAGACTAAGTCTACTTAGTCAAACACAGACTGAATTCAAGCTAATTGAAACTGATCAATATTTAACATCTGATCATTTGCCAGTCCCTCTGGAAGAGGAAAAGTGCTGACCGGAGGCTAGGTAGCTCTATTTTTCACATGGATGATGAAACTGAGGCTAGTTTCCACTCTCTAAGAGGGTAGAAAGACTCTCAGGAAGAGTTTCTCCCCATTTTAAGGATTTAAAGGGGAAACAGGCTACCAGACCCACTCTATGATGTGTACGCAGAGGGGTGTGACTTCTACCCGAGTTTTTCTACCTCCAAGAACATAGCTGTTTTTCTTGGGATTGGCTCAGAGTCTGTACAAATAATTCTTAACAGGACCACAGCAGCATGGCAGCTTAACCCAGCTGGAATGTCAGGGAGGCAAGAGAGAGACCTCGAAGGGCTCCTTCATTTCCTTGCAACCTTCCTAGGGAGCAACCTGAAATTGCTTTCAAAGACAGGCTTGTGCTCAGGGGATGGAGACATCCAAGTTTCATGCTTCTGACCTGCGATGGCAAAACCTGAATAGTAAGCTAAGCTAATGTTCCATGCATCCTGCAGATGCCAACAATGGCAGATCATACTCTTCAGTGTGGAGCGTGTGTGTGTGTGTGTGTGTGTGTGTGTGTGTGTGTGTGCACGTGCATATGTATAACCATCCATACACACACAAAGGTATTTTCTGTGACTCTTTTCTATATCAAGGAATAGATACAGAAATTGGGTTTCTAGGAATCGATACAGGTATCATTGGCGGGGAGCAAGGATATCAGGCCCTATGCCGTTATGGAGGGGATCCCATTAAGAATAAGACAGACCCTATAACTCCAAGTAGTAGGGGCAGGTCATTTTAGAGCAAAGGAGTCTAGGTGTTATTAATATTATTTTTACATCTCTCAGAAGGTCTCTACAACCCCTCTGCTCCAGCTCTCTGTGTTGGATCACTCTATCAGATGTCAGACAGGCAAATGGTGCCAGAGTGAGCCTGAAAATAGAGCTGCTGGCCCCTAGCAGGGGGCCTGGATGAGGAGCACAGGTCTCCCAATCTGGCACTAAAACTCCTTTTTCACTGTAGCCTCATGCTTAGGATTCCACAACCTCTCCCTTTTTTTCTTCCTAAATAAGAGACTGCTCTTCCCCTTTTGCAGATGCGAGAACTGGCCCAGAACTAGCAGCCATGCCCAAGCATTTGTGACTAAGCCAGTGCTTGGATCTCAGGGGAAACCACTAACTGGGAAGACCATGACAACAAGAGCTGTCTCTTGCATTCTCAGTTTAATCCCTGGACAAAGAAATGACAACGTTCTTCACATGAACACAGAGTAACGGAACCAAAGACTTCCAACTTGTGTCCCATTCTCTACACTCCTCACTTGGCCCAATCCAGACCCCCTTTCCCTCCCCACAGAGCTTAGCTTGTCCACCTTGTCACGGTCAAGTGTATTCTGTGAAATAAAATGGGACAGAGTAAGATCTTGTTAGTGTAGCCGTGGTGGGGGCAAGGCCCATACCTTCACAGAAAGCGAGGACAAAACAAGACAAAATCCACAACTCTGGGAATTCATATGCTAGACCTGTGTGGTGTGGTACCCACTGGCCACGTGCAGCTATTGAGCTCTTGGGATGTGCTAAGTACAGCAGAAAGACTGCATTTTTTATTTCAATTAATTTTCATACAATTTAAACCTGACATTTAGTTTGTTAATTGGAAAGCACAAGTATATACAAAGCAACTGAGCTTTGTAACTCTACCTCTTCAACCATAAACCATGATGAAATCTAAACACAGGTAGTAAAGTATTCCCAACGAATGTAGTGCCTAAATGAGTGTAAAATACACACCAGAGTTGGAAGACTTGGCAGAAAGAAAACATACAATATCTCATTAGTAATTTTTATGTTGATGTATGTTGAAATGAACATACATACTTTAGATATATTATGTGCAATAAAATTGTACTGTTAAAATTAATTTCACCTGATTCTTCTTTTTACATTTTTTAATGTGGCTACTGGGAAATTGTAAATTACATATCATATTTCTATTGGTTCTCTGCTCTAGGTGTTTAATGTTGCTGGGGATAGTGCTGGAGAGGGGCTATGCTGGTCCAGGGTCTCATTCATCACTTGTCCTCTCATATTGCTACAAGGTCCCTCCAGAACACTTTCCAACTCTCTGTTCCTGAATTACTGGTTTAATGTTACTCACACCATGAACACGCATTTCCCCTCATCCTTACTCACCAACACCATTCTGTCTCCTCAGGCCTGCTCTCCCTTCTCTCTTCTGCCTGATTTGGAAAACCCATTTCTACTGTGAAGAGGACTTCTCTCCCTTCCCATTTCTTATCCTTTAACACCACCTTCTCTGACTTTTTCTGATGACCTCTCTTGAAACTACTTCAGTAGAGGTCAAGGTCTTCATGAGAGGTTTGCTTCATTAGAGGTCTTGCAAGAAGGTCACAGGGAGAAGACATCTGAGTCTATGCCTGCTCAGGCCTCTCTCCTGCCATATTGCTCTGCCTCCCCTCCTTAACACTGGTGCCAAATGTTCATGCCCTCTATCTTCATCCCTTCTACTTTACTCTCCCCTTCTCTCTGACCCTACATCTCAGATCAGATTTCTAGAAAATGGACTCTGCATGGAGATGGAGAGCTGCAGGTAGGAGGTCTATTGGGAAGTAGTAGGGAACAACACCTGTAAGAGACTGAGAAAGTGGGACTGGACAGAGAGTGAACTTGAACCGAGACAGTTTCCACAAAGGCCTCCGCTGATCCCTTGGGAAGCTCTGGAGCTGGACTAGCCCTTTGGGGTCCTCTGGTATGAAAGCAAGGGGGTGTGCTTTTGTATCTCTGCATCAACTGATTGGACCAGATGCCTCCAGGAAGGGGCAATGTGGCTCATATTCCCCACTCCTGAGATGACTCAAAAGTCTCCCAAAGATCTCTTTATTTCCAACCTGTTTTTTTAGGCACCCTCCCCTTCTGTGTCCCTGTGGCCCAGGCTTCTCTTGATTTGGGCATCTTATACACGTGCTCACCCTTCTGGAAGCTGTCAGTTTTCCCTGACTCCTTTCTGAGCCTCGACCTGGGCTCTGTCCTCAACCCGGCCCACCTCACATTGTCCAAACTCCCTCCATCTTGTCTTCCCTCTGCCTCACAGCACTCAGGTCTTCCCCTAGACTTCCACACTCACCAGAGCAGCATGGTCCTTCTTCAAACGCCCTCGCAACACACAGAGCAAGCCCAGTGGAGCCCCCGGAATCTCCCACATTCACCCCCATTTCAGGCCTGCCCTTCACACAGACCATTGTAATCACCTCCTGCAAACTCCACCTGTTCCGCTCTGCCGATTTTTGCTCCCCGTTCTACGCCTCTGTCAGCAATCCTGCTTCCAATGGCCGCCCTGACCTAGCCCCCTAGTAAATGGGTAACCTTGCTTGCTGGGGTCAAGTTTCAGAAGAACGCGGTTGGATGAGCACAGGCTTTTGTTGCTTTGAGAAATAACACGCTACACCAGTAGCTCAGAGCCAGTTCTCAGCTAGGGCGCTGCCTGTGCTCTACTCTTCCTCTTCTCTCCAGTGTGGGAAGAGGCCTTGATGCTCCCTGGGCCCAGGAAAACAGAAAGCTAAGTCTGTAGTCCGCAGGGCTGTCACTGGGACAGGGCCCTGATAGGAGCCTGCCTTATGTATGAAGAGTAGAGAGAGGAGCTTTGAGCCTAGTGTCCCTGCGAGGGCCCACAGGCCAATTTCTGCTGGGGCCTGAAGCACGCACCAACCTAGGGGAAAGCAAGACTTAGAGGAGGCCCAGGGCAGGGGAAGCGGGAGCCGGGCAGACGAGAGATTTGTGAACCGCTTCTCCCCTCCCCGCAGGGATCCCTGGGCAACCACACGGCTGCCCCTAACTCCTCCGGCTTAATTGGCTCTGTGAGCTCGGAACTGAAGGGAGGCCAACTCCCAAACAAAGAGGCGGCCCAGCTCGGGGCTTCTGGGCGAGGCCGGCCCGGCAGGGAGGAACAGAGCCTGGGAATCGGAGGGGGGCGAGCGGAGAGGGTGGGCGCTCGGGAAGTGGGGCGGGCCGGCAGGAAGTGCCCGGGGTGCTGGGCTGGAGCTGGACTGCCTGCACCCTGACCCTCTCTCGCTGGGAGAGCCTGGAGTGCCGCCGCGCCTCCCGAGGCTCCGGCTCCGGTCGCTGCGTGCGGAGCTCCGCGGCCCACGGCAGGGTAAGTGGGGGGGGGGGGCGGCGGAGCAGCGCGCGGGGCTCGGGAGGGCTGGGGCGGGGGCGCGCGGGGACCGGGGACGGGGAGGAGGGGCGGCAGGCCGGTCGCGCCCGGGGCGAGCGGGGGTTGGGGGGGCTGGGTTTGGGGGAGCAAGCCGACTCTGGATGCGGAGTGGGGGCGGCAGACCTCGGGTTCCTCAAGGCGGACACGCGCGCGCGCGCGCTCATCGGGCTCGGCCGGGGCCAGGGTGGGGGTGCAGCGTTCATGTCCCTAATTATACTCTTGAGCCCGCCTTTCTGCACTTAGAGCCTTGGGAGAGGCCCTGGGCATCTGAGTGCCTCGTGCCGGCACCGCGGGCTCAGGGCCTCCCTCTCCTCAAAATGTCATTCTCTTTGTCCACCTGAATTCTAATAGCTGGCTCTGAGGCGTAAGCCTGGGCCATCGGTCCAGAGTAATCCTAGCTAGAATTGTACAGAGCTTGGCTCAGTCCCTCCTGCAAAACAGACTTTGCTAAATGCTGGCAGCTGGTGTGGCTTCTGCAGGCACAGATCTGCCTGTCTGTGTCCCCTGGGGACACATCTGTGTTGTGGTGAGGACATGGCTCTCCAGGCCCCATCACCTGTGTTTGCGCACCGGCTCCTGCAGGTGCAGTTGGCTGGTGTGGTATGGGGAGAAGGAAGATGTGTAGGGTTCTAGGGTGTATTGTTTTCCCAGTGGTATGTGCAGTATTGACAAGCGAGAACTGCCTGCAAAATTTGAAAAGGAGGAGGGGTCAGTCGGGTTGGGCAGCGGAGGTTCTCACCTTGGGTCTGAATTGCTACAGACATCTCCAGCACGGGGGCACATAATATGAGGCAGCGGTGGCACAGAGAGAGGAGGCAGCTTCTGGAAACCCTCCTAAGTACCCTCCAGGCCCTAAAATGTAGGTGAAAGGGAATGAGTGTGGAATTAGGCCAGAGTGTTTAATTTGTGAGCAGCCTGATGATAGCTGCCTTGGGAGTCTTGAGCCCTGGGTTTGAATCAGAATTCAGTGGTTGTTACATGTTACTAGCGATGTAGCTTTGTGTGCAGGATGGGACTTAGAACTGTTGCTCTGCCTACCTCAGGTGCCTGGAGGCTCAGACTGGCGATTGCCTGGGAAAGCGCTGGGACAGCCTTAGGCTGCTAGGGCCAAGGGCAAATGCTGGGCTCACGGAGCAGAGTCTGAGGCTTGGGGAACACAGAGGGCCTGGAGCTGTTTGGCTGGGGGTCCTAAAGGGAGCCATTTGCATACTGCTTCCCCTGATACTCAGCATCCGAGGAGTGTGTGCTTGGAGCCCAGTTTTGGACTCTTGGTGTGTGAGATACGTACAGATTTTGTGATGCCGAAGGTTTTGTATGAAAGCCTTCTACAACCGAGGACGAAACTGGCTTGGCTGGTCTTTAAGCTGGGTAATCTTAGAGCAGCTTGACTTTTCCAGAGAGCTTTCCTCCAGGTGAGCCGCCATCTTGCTTTTATCTTCATGCCACCAAAAGAAGCAGTCAGGAGTCCTTTCCACAGTTTGAAGCCAAGGAAGTAGGAGAGGAGGACACTTTCCCAAGCAATGTCATGGGTATGGGATGTTAGCTGCATGGTGCTGTCTTCTGGGGTACAGAGGAGGGCTGAGAAGTTGCCAAGAGTCATGACAGGCAGCCCTGAACACCGGGCAGGGTTGGGGTTTTGTGGACACTTGGCTGTCCCCTGTCACAGAGCCTTATTTGTATGTGGCAGCTGTCTAGTAAACACTGAGAAAGGAAGGAACCCTGGCTGGGGGTGGGGCGGGGGGGCTGGAAACCCAGGGTCAAGTCCTGGCTCGGCTCTCAACTTGTGTGTCCTGGGGAATGTTACTTCACTGCTGTGGGTCCGCTTCCTTACTGGTCAGAATCAGGCCATCTGTCCAGTCGGTTGTTGTGCTCTCTGCTCACGTTTCACTTCCTCAGAGAGGACTTTCTCGGTCCCCTATCTAAAGTAGCTTTCTCCTGGGCCACAAGCACATTGCCCTGATCTGATTCCTTCACAGCACTTACCATCCTCTGAACTTAGCTTTGCTACCTCCAACCATACTGGAAGATTCAGGAAAGCAGGGCCCTCCCCTGGCCCTCCTACCTGCTGGCTCACCAGTACCTGGAACACAGTAGATACCAAAAAAAGGTTGTGTCAGTGAGGAAGCAAATAACTTAATAAACAGGGAACAGTGGCATGCTTTTTGAAATTATGCTCCTGGGAGCTTTTGAGGTAGGAGCAAGCCCCATAGGCAGGGCCACAGGCTCCTCACTCCGGCAGCCGGGATTAATCTGAGTTATGGGCTGGCGTCCAGGTAGGATTTCCTTTGAAGAAAGGGCCCTCCCACTAAGATAAAACTGGAAACCCATTGTATTAGAAGACGTCTAAGGGCCTTTTCTGGTCCAAGTTGAAATAATAGTCCTCCAGCTGGAAATAGTGCCGGCTCCGCCCTCAAGGAGGACCAGTGGCTGTGATTCAGACACTCATATCCCACAGATCACTTCTGCTTGGCAGAGAAGTCAGCATAGGGTTGTTTTCTCGCAACCAGTTTAATTTCCTGGCTTTTTGGACCAGGTTAATATGAAGAGGATTTTGCACACAGCCCAGCAATGAGCGGTCCGGGGGAACTCTGAACCGTGTGTGAGATGAGCAGAGGGTACACTGTCTGCAAAGTGGATGAGCCACACTCTGGTATTGGAGAGCTACCTGTTCAGGGTGACCGTGTCTGTCATCATCCTCCGGTGGGGTTGGGGGGGAGTGGAGGGGGAAGCGGTGTCCCCAAGTGTACCGTCCAGTCCAGACGTACCTCCTGCCCAGTAGATGTCCACTCAGCATGCTCTATTCTTGAATCGTTGGCGGTGGGAAGGAGCCCTCTCTCTGAACCATCTCTAAACCTGGGAGACAACAACGTGATCGTGCGCCCTGACCCACCTTTACGGCAGCCCTATGCACCCTGTGTCGTCTCTTCCTGTAAATATGTGTGCGGGTGTCAGGGCTCCCGTACCCAGCACTGTGCCCAGGTTTTTGACACAGAATCCACGTTAACCACCACATTTGTTAAATCCCATGGGAGTTAGTATAGCCACGTATACTCTAATATAGTTATATAACACATAAAATTATATATATGTAATTATATCAGATACATTAATGTATAGTATATAATATGTAATATATAATATACTATATGCTTAATAGTATATGCTATTTATATATAAATATATATTATATAATTACATGTTATAGTATATAATATTATATACTATATATACTATTACTATTGTATACCATTTATACTATATATTATTAGATACTATACATCACTATTACTGTTATTATTTATTATTATTTATATTACTATTATATAGTATATAGTGAAATATAGAATCTAATAATATATATAGTATCTAAGGTTATATATGTAGTATATAAATGCTGGGAGCCAGCCTCAGCAACCAGTAGCCAACAGGGTCCAGAAGGGAGGGAAGGCGTCGGCACTTTCAAATGAGGAGACTGGACTCAAAGAGTGGTGTGGGGATCTCCTGAAAACACTGTTCTCAGGGCTCTTTATTTATAGCACAGCATTACATATAAGATCAAAGAGTTCTGGTTTAGATCACAAAGTTTCCTTTAAGTTATGATTCATCAATCTTGTGTGACAATAGTGCTCATAAAAACCCCAATTATTACACAGGATGTTCTGGTTAAAGTCTAATCTAAGGAACAATCAATTAGAGACAAATCTTAACTTTATTGGCAGCCATACATCAAATGTTTTGCACAGCTGGTTTCTATCAATCATTGTCCTATCAGGACTTCCTGCCTCCCCACTTAAATGCAGGGAGGTGAACATGCAGTCATGTGGTTATGAGATTTCTATTGTTTAAACTAAGCTAGTTACAATGCAGCTACTACTATTATCATGTTTTAAAAGGGTAGGGTGAAACTTGAGGCTTGACGTAAGTAAGGTAAAAGTAGAGCAGAGAAAGGTTTGATATAATTATAGGTATAAGGAGAAAAGTGTTTTTCAGAACTATTCAAGTGGAAAGGGAGAACAAAGAAAGTGAAGCTGCATGGCGTCGATAACCGTGAATCTGCCTAACTCCCTCACTTTGAGGGAGGGTCATGGCGTTCCGTGCCTTGCAGAGGAAACCCATATGAATGACCGTGATTCTGGTCTGTGGCATATAATAGTATGTACTAAGAGTATATAACATATTATTTATATTACTATTATATAGTATATAGTAATATATAGTATCTAATAATATATGTAGTGTCTAATGGTATATATGTAGTATATAATAGTATGTACAAAGAATATATAACATGTAATGGTAATATTATATATTAATAGCAAACCTCTTAATGGAAAAGGAGGTTGGGTTGTTTTGTTGGGTTGTTTTGGCGGGGGTTGCTAAGTGGGGGAGGCTATGGACAGAAGTGGAAAGGAGAGAGCGAACACAGACCCCCCCCCAGAGGTCCTTCCCACCACTGACCTTGCTTGTTGCAGCCGTCCCTGCTCTGGCTGACCCCCGTGGGCTCCTGGGTTCATGAGGTTTGTACTTACAAAAGGGTGCCCTGCAGAGGTGAAGGGGAGGGCTGATCAATGTGCACAGCTTCCCCCAGCACCTGCTCAGAGCCTCCACGCCCGAGAATACCTGAAGGCCTGGCCCGCCCCTGACCTCAGTCATCTGATTGTGAGGGGATGACAGTCCCTCCTGGGAAGAAAGGAGAAAACAGCGGTGTGCACACTTCCTGGGGAGGCACTCACCCAAGCCAGAGCTGGAGCTCAGGGAACGAAGGGAAAACCAGGGCAGTGAGCCCAGCTCTGGGTCAGGTCCTCCAGCCTGGAATCCAGGCCCTGCCCCTTCCTTCCGGGTGACCCTCTGCGTGTTACGTGACCTCACTGAGCTTCGGTTCCTCTTCTGCCAACCAAAGAAAGGATCTCTAACTCCCTGCTGGCCTGGGTATGGATGGATGGCTGAGGGGCCCAGAGTGTCCAAATGTGGGCTGATCAAGGTGGGCACTCTGGACAAGTGTTCATGGTGACAGAGGGCCCACCAGGTGGTGACCACCGTACCATGCATCCCATCCCTGATCTTGGGTGCTGGTCACTGGGGGTATGCCCAGACCAGCCGACTGCCCCTTTCCTCCCGTGGGTGCCTTTCCCCCTGGGCCATTCTGCTCCCCATACAACTGCGTGCAGGATGTGGCTGCATTTTAAGTGCCTCACTGGCCTGTGTGTGCATCAGCCCTTCTTAAAGGCTTAAGGGGTTTTACTGCAAAATGCCAAGAATTCAAAAATCGAAGCTATTACAAAGGTTCAGGAAATGTTAAAGGAAATTGTTCTGATGGTCCCTGATCTGTTTTGAAGTAGTAAGTTCTGAACTAAAGTAGAGTTCCCTGACCCTCTTTGACAGCAGGCAGTGGGGGGGAGAACCCCGCAGTGGTTCTTGGCTGTCTCCTGACTTCCAGATTCTTCTTTTTTGAACAGCGATCTCTCGGATTTTGAAAGATTTCTGTCAGCCACATTTCAGTGTAAAGGAAAATTTGTTTCTCCATTGGAAACAATTGATCAAAGACCATAAAAGTGGTAGTGATTTCACTACCCAGTGTCTACTTCATTGTTTTCTATCATTTGCATTTTAAAAGACGAGTTTAGACCATTTAAGCAACAGATTCTAGTGTGTTGAAAGGCTCAGAAGAGAAAAGAACAAAGAAGGACAGGGTTGGTGTTGCCCAGTTTCTCTGAGGTTTGGGACAGATTGCAAAATTATAAAAAGGTTTCGGTTATCCTGTTTGATCACGTAGTGGTGGTAGCTAGCCTCTGAAATTTTTTGACAGGCAAAGGACCATGTTTCTATAAGTGCTCGTGAAAAATTGTAAAGACCTTCCTCTCCCCCCAGACCTCTTCTGCAGACAAGTACTAGGATTCTGACCTTTGGAAAACAATGTTCTATACCATGGTTTCAGAAGTATATTCTTCACCACTGCGTGAGGAGAGAAATTTACATCTATTAACTTTTTTTTTTTTTTTTTTTTTTTTGTCCCTGGAAACTAACACCAAGTTGGGCAAACACTAGGAGTTCAGTCAGTGTCCATAGAATAGATATTTCAGGAGGGAGCTTATGAGTCGTCACTGATAAGATTGAGACTGGGTCTCAAGAGAGAAGTACCTCAGCCAGGACTAGCTACCTAATTTGTCAAACCAATGCAAAATGAAATGGTGGACCCCTGGCTCAAAAAGCAGGAAAAAGTGTCATTAAAAATACTAAAATATACAACTTTTTCCTATCTCCCATGGTCTCTTTCTTGTCATGGTGGCATTTTAAATAAAGAGAAATTAAAATTAAAGTTTTAATTTAATTTTAATTTAGTTTTAATTATTAGCATGAATTTTAATAATTCATCCTGATATTGTGTAATGCCAGTTTTAAATACAAGTAGGGGTGCCGTGGCCTGCCCAATCAGAAGAGTGTGCGACTCTTGATCTCAGGGTCATGGGATTGAGCCCCACGTTAAGTATAGGGACTTAAATAAAGAAAACAAAACAAAATAAAATAAATACAAATATACGAGCCTTTAGCTCATATGTAGAATCACCAGAATCACACAGTTCGTATGTCCTAGCTCATGTTTTGTTCTTCGCAACACTAGAAATGATGCACAAAATGACCTTGATGTTTTTATTTCCCTTCTTGATACATGGACCTTTTGTCAACACACTGTCACCCTCCATTTTTAGCCCAAGGAGAAAGAAAGGGCTGAAAGGAAAAGCAACCATGCCCAACATGGACACGGACTTCACTTCCCTTCTGTTCATCATTTTCAGCGCGAGTAGATGACTAATGCTGCAAGTGTCACCAATAAGAAGGGACAGGGTATCATAAGGGTCCTCGGCTGCTGGTGTTTCTTACATTGTTTGCTTTCTGCACTTGAACCTAGTTCCAGTTCCAGCAGAGTGCCTGACCTCCCTGGGCCATCAGCCCCCACTTCCTCCATCAGAAACCCAACACCTTATTTTGTACTCTCTCTGAGGCTCCATGAGCGCCATGCCTGGAGGACCCCCAGGAATTCTGTGCTCGTGGGGCATCATGAATCAAATGCGATCAGCAAGGGACAGTGGACACACAAATTGTGCATTTCTCTCCGCTCACAGGCATGCCCACCATCCCATGGGGCTTCGCTTACAAAACACAAGCTCAAAGATAGAATTATTAAAAATTCCAAGATGCCAACAGCAGCACATTAAACCAACTGCAAGGCCCTTCTCAGCACAGGGCACTGTGAGTCTGAGCAGCAAGCCTGCTCGTAAAGCCAGCTGGGTTTTAACCCTTGACCCCTTTTGGTCCCATTTTTAGATGGTTTTGGCCCACAGGGGGTAGAGCACATCGCTTAAGCAAGTGGGCCATTCAGGATCCCTCAGAGTCCAGTTAGTCATTTAGATCTTTGGAAAATAGTGAAGGCTTCTATCTCCTTATCCAGGTCCTTCCACTTTAAATCATTTATATTTTTTAAAAAGTCAGCTTGGATCATTTACTCAAAGGTTCTAGTATGTTTAAGAAGCTCAAAAGAAAGGAACAAAGGACAGGAGCAGAGGGGGACAGGGCCCATTTTGTCTGAGGGTTGGAATGCACCAGAAAGCAAAAAGCTTCTAAGAGTTCTTACGTCTTTTCAAATATACTGACTAGTTTGTTCTAGGCATGACCATTTTCATACCAAAACCAAGCAGATGGTTTGAGATGGGGAAGGGTGTGACTTAGTTAGCAAGGGAGGAGCTGCTCTTTGGGTGACTCCACATTTTGGGGGTTTTTTTTTGCACACAGAGAGGCTTAGAGAAGGAAGCCTTCTAGAAGAAATAAATCTTTCTCTCTGTGGAGAGAGAGGTGAGCCACGGAGACGGAAGTTAGGACTAGAAGAGCTGGGCCAGAATGAAATACTCAGAAAGCAATTAACACTTTTAGATAGTGGGGCTGCCTGCTAAGGGCTTTTAGTGGGCTGGAAACCTCAAGTTCCAACGAGTACTAGGAAACAAGTACTAGTACTGTGAACTGAAATAGGAGTTCTTTCTACCTCTTTTCTTTCTTTCTTTCTTTTATTTTTAATATAGAAAAACCTGTTAAGAGAAGTAGTTAGAGACAGCAGAGAGAACACATTTACTTTGTACCTTTACTCCCTTCAAGTTGGCCTACCTTCTACCTGGGTTTTAATTTATTGTCAAAGTAATTCTGTAAACAACTATTTTCATTACTAAATTTTCAGTTGCATGACACGCTATTCTCCAGCGATCCACAAACTGTTTTCGTATGAACTGCGAGCTAAGATTAGGTATTTAAAAGGTTGAAACAGGGGTACCTGGGTGGCTCAGCTGGTTGAGCGACTGCCTTCGGCTCAGGTCGTGATCCCGGAGACTCAGGATCGAGTCCCACATCGGGCTCCCTGCTCGGCAGGAAGCCTGCTTCTCCCTCTCTCACTCCCTCTGCTTGTGTTCCCTCTCTGGCTGTGTTTCTCTCTGTCAAATTAAAAAAAAAAAAAAAATCTTAAAAAAAAAAAGTTTGAAACAAACAGAAGAACAAGGAGAGACCATGGAGCCTGCCGAACCTGGGAGACTTGCTAACTGGTCTTCTAACAGAAAAGTTTGCAGAGCCCCAGTCCATCCACATGTGGTCATGGACAGCTCAGGGACCCCAAAGCACTGAACACCGGCACAGGGGCTAGCCTATGCTAGAGGAAGGTCTGGCCTCGGAACCACGGACTCTCAGACACCACGCTCTGAGACCCCACTTTCATTCCCCTGGGGCTGCAGCCTGGGAATCAGGGTTTTTACAAAGTCCTCAGGTTGTTGGAGTGCAGCTAAGATTGAAAAGCACTGCCCCAAGGCAGTTGTTCTCAAAGTGGAGTACCGCAGAACCAACCTGAACCTGCCAAGTCAGGCACTCATCCTGTCCCAAGTGCACGGGGTGGAGAGCGCAGTAGGACAAGGGGAGTCTGGCTGGGGCCACAGCAGGCTTCCAAGTCTTGCCTTGCAATCTAAGGCTGGAGATAAGTGGGACTGCTGTTCTGCTCACAGCTGAGGCCCTGGCAGGTGAAGTGAGCTCCGGGAACCAGAACTTGGGATGAGAACACCACCACCAACAGCAATCATAAATCTCTCCCTTCTGGAAGTTGCCCTTAACCATAATTTCAGCCTTGAGCTCTGTTTTTCAGCACTACATATGTTTGTCTTTTAACATACAGAAAGTACCCTTTTGGTCAATTCAGGGGTTTAAGCCCACTTCTGAACTCTCTAGAAATAATGTAAATAAACATATATTGCCTAGGAACTAGGAAAGCTGAGTTGCTGACTGGCATCCATAAATGTTGAGTGAATTCTCTTACCCCAATTGCCCCCTCTAGGGATTTCCAGGGGGTTCTTGGCCCAGTTGCCTGTCCCCCAACAATGTAATATGTGGAGCATTTAGGAGTGTTAATAGGGTTTTTGTTCCAGGCACTGTTTCAGGGTTTTTTTTTGTTGTTGTTTTGTTTTTAAGATTTTATTTATTTATTTGACAGAGAGAAACACAGTGAGAGAGGGAACACAAGCAGAAGGAGTGAGAGAGGGAGAAGCAGGCTTCCTGTCGAGCAGTGAACCTGATGCGAGGCTTGATCCCAGGTCTCTGGGATCATGACCCGAGCCGAAGGCAGTCGCTTAACCAACTGAGCCACGCAGGCACCCCTGAGATTTTAACATATAGTCTCTCCTGTAGTCATCACAGGCCTTACAAAATCAGTGCTCTTACCCTTCATTTTATAGTCATGAATGTTGAGGCACACCTAAGGTAAAGACCTTCCCCAGACTCCGCAGCTAACACATGGCAGAGCTGAGATTCAAACCCAGGGAGCTCTGGCCTCCAAATTGGAGAGGGGGGGAGGGTGGGATGCTTGCCCTTGATCAAGCATGATGTGGCCTTTCAATAAGTTTACACTGGCTGAGCTTGTAGATGTAGAAAGCAATTATTCCCCACTCTCCTGATTCTTGCCCAGTGTCTAGTGCACCCTTGGCAGGAGGTGAGCCACACCATCCAAAGGTTGGATTGCTGATGTGCCATCTCAGAAAGAATTCAAGGATAGAAGCTAAAGATTCTATTTGAGTTGTCAAGAATGCCATTGATACCCTCAGAGATGGCTGGGTCTTTAAATTCTTCCCTCCTTATTTTGGAAATTAGCAGCCAAAGTGGCACATAAATATTACATACCACATTATCATCACCATCAATAATAATGAGGCATCCTTTTAGAGCTCTTCACACTTCCAGAGCGCTGGAGGCTTGTTATTTCCTGATGTCCTTGTATAATAGCCTCGGTAACAATCAGAGGCAGTGGGAACTCAGAGATCATGGCCATTGGCAGCACTGAGAGTCTGCAGTCTTCCCAAAGCCCAAGAACTGGGCTGAGAACCAGAGATGTGCGCCTGAGGGCCAGCTCTTCTCAGACCTGCTCAGGGAGAAAGGAGAACTGACATCTACCCTCTGGGTCCCTCTGGCCAACATATGGGAGCAGACTGGCTCCTTCTCCATCTTCTAGTCCTGGGACACACAGGTGGCTCTCCAAACTTCAGGAACAACGTAGAGATGCTGACAGTGATGAAGTAATTAGTACATGGCTAGGGGTGCAATATCTGGAGTGTTCCGATGCCAAGTCCGTTTCTATAACATCCTCCCTCTACAACTCATGGAACCAAAGTTGTTCCTTCAGTTTTGGAAAGAATTAGGGTAACACTTAACACTGTGGGGGTTGTTGGTTAGTTGCCATGTGAGTGCATTATTCCTTGCCAAGAAAGGTCAAATATCTTTAAAAAGACAAGAATCTGTGTGTTTGGCTCTCTTGCAGGGAGAGGATTCTAACACATTCCAAGGGGGTTTCTATGTCCCTAGAAAATATGTTTTCGCAGGGCTGAGATGAAGCAACATGGTTTATTTATCAGGGAGCTTAGCAGCTTCACACTGTTTTCAATAAATTACATCACTTTCTGGACTTAAGACCTAACAGATTTACATCCAAGTCCCAAAGTGAAAATTGGAATTTAAATTTGGATGCGTCAATGTTCTCTCCCTCTCCCTCCTAGGCATAAGCGTGCAGTTCTGTGGGTCCATGTGATATGGTAGAAAGCAAGCTGAACCAGGGTTTGGATACCTGGGCTACTGGCTTCTAGCCCCAGCTCTGCCTCCTGGGATCCCTGGGGTCCACGAGGACCCTGAGCCTGTCCCTAACACAAGGCCTTTCTCTTGGTAGTCGCTAATCCAAGTCTTGTCTCCAACCACCCCAAATCGGAATCTTAACTTATTTGTTAGGAGGAGTCATAAACCTGTTCGGGCATCTGCTAACACCTGTGGAATCCCAGCACAGAAATGGTAACATTTTTGCCGTCTAATTTCGGGGCCCTCCAAGTTAGGACCCCTTAGAAGGAACAGTCTTTTAGGCTCACTTGCTACTCCATGGTGTCCTGCTCCAGAGACAAGACAGGCACTATTTTGAAAACAAAGGAGAAATTGTACAAACCCAACTCTCTGGGAAAGGAAGCAAGTCTTTATATCATTCAGGCTTTTTTTTTTTTTTTTAACTTTCCTGCTGCCCGGAAGGGGGTGTCTGTGCCTTACTGATTCTCAGTGAGCAGGCTGTGAATGTGCTTAAGCCCCAGTAAGTGTGCAGCATGATGAAAGCTTCTCCACGGGCACCCCAGAGCATCTCTGCTGGAGCACAGAGCCTGCTGACTGCCCTCTTCCCCCACCCCCATGGAGGCTGCTATTGCCGGTGGGGTCGGGAGGGAGCAGGCTGCACAGCCCACCAGTGCTCAGCTGGCCTTAAGGTCACCCTTTCTGCAGTCCTTCTTATCTCCAGAGGACAGAGGAGGACCCTGGCTTATGTGCATAGGACTGATCTGCCCAAGTTCACACAGCCGGTAGGAGTGACCGCGCCTTTTCCTCCATGGATGTGACAGCCCAAACCAAGCGCCAGGGAAGCAGGCTCACGTTCCCATTCACGGCCCAGCTCCCTCCTCCTAACACCAGGGACATTGAAGGGAAGAAGAGCCCCCCTCCCACGTGCACTCAGGATCATGTATCAGCTGCAGCAAGAACCCCTCCCTGATTCTCCCAAGTGTCCTCTGTGGACTCAAGCAGGGTCATTTCCCAGCCGGCTCTCAGAGGCCATCAGGTCAAGCAAATAGTGGCTGCAGCGGGGGACTTGGGGAGGAGACTACACTGGGTGATCTGCACTTTGCTGGGGATCCCATCCTGGGGGAGGGGACAGCAGAGGGGGCCTATACATCTGAGGGCCTGGTCCCTAAGAACAGATGCCCCATGGGGCTCTGGCTCCAGTCTGAGCCCTAAGTCCAAGCTTGGAAGACCCCTGAGGCCCGGGGCATCTCCCACTTCTCTCTGTCTCCCTGGGGACTATGGATGTTTGGGAATTTCTCCCTTTGTGGTTAGATGGTGGGGTGATAGGGAGGACCTGCTGCTTCTATCCCAACTCTGCGCCTGAGGTGGCAGAGCAGAGTGGACCAGGGAGGGCAGCCTGGCCCGCCTCCTGCCTCGGCCTGTCTGTCATGGGCAGCCTCTTTGCCTCTCAATAATCACGTGGCCTCATGCCAAGGCTCAGGCCCACTTCCAAAGACCAGCCCAGGCTCAGTTTCCCTGGCTGTGTACAGGGTCTGGAAAGCTTCCCTGGGCAGCGTGAGCTTACATGCACTGGGAGCTGCTTTGTAGAGGAGGGAGAAGGAGCTCTATCAGTCATTGTGATTTAGTGCCCCGGGGGCCCTAGCTGAGGGCGGAGAGCAGCACAAGGCTGTGCTAGAAGCCTGCTGGGCAGAGGTGGTCTTGTCATCAGCTAGGAGCTGGGCACTGATCAGAGAAGCCTGATAGTGCTGGTTAGGACCTGGAAGGCAGCCCAGCTCATGAAATGGCCTGGCAGGAGCCAGACAAGGGCAGGCTCCCAGGAGGCAGGCAGCAGGAGCTGAGGCAGGGGGCTCTCCAGACTGGAAGCTGGGGAGGGAAGAGGAGGGTAGGGAGTAGGAAGACTTCTCTAGAGCAGCACAGGGATTAGATGGGAGGGTGGCCCTGTATTTCAGACAAGGCTGTGTGTTTTTGAATAAGTTTCTCCATCTGTGAGATGGGGATCCTAAGAAGCCCACCTCTTAGTTACCATGAGAAGTACTATAATAATCATGTCATCACTATTATAACTATTATTATTATTCCCATCCTCTCTGCAAGAAACCAGTGAGCTAAAGCCTGGGGAGGACAGAAATAGCAAACTCCATGCAAACCAACAGGAAGGCTGCCATTCCCCAGTGGGCTCGGGGTCACTTGCCCAGGACAGACGCCATATTGAAAAAAATGAGGTAGGGCTATGGAAGACAATTTGGCAATTCCTCAGTAAGTGAAACACGTGACCCAGCAATTCCACTCTTAGGCATTCCCCAGAGGCATTAGAAACAGGTGTCCAAACAAAAACATGTGCATGAATGCTCATAGCAGCTCTATTGACTATAGCCAAAAGGTGGAAACAGCCCAGATGTCAATCAACAGAGGAATGGATAAGCAAAATGTAGTCTATACATACAACCAAATATTGTGCAGCTATAACAAAGAATAAAGTACTAATCCATGCTCGAGCGTGGATGAACCTTGAAGACGTTATGCTAGATGAGAGAAGCCAGACACCAAAAATCATATATGGTGTGATTCCACTGATAGGAAGTATTCAGTGTAGGCAAATCCATAGAGAAGCTCAGTGGAGGTTTCCAAAAGCTGAGGGGAGGAGGAGTGAGGAGTGAGTGCTCAGTGGTTACAAGGTTACAGTTTGGGATGATGAAAAGTTCTGAGCTAGACAATAGTAATGGTTCTACAACATTGTAAATACCAATAAGTCCACTGAATCGCACACTTTAAAATGGTTACAATGGTAAATTTTATGTTACCCTCAGTAAAAAAAAAAGAAAAACAGTGGGTAAAACTGGGCCAGGTGGGGGTTAACATAAGTGGAACTATCCAATATGAAGGGTTTCTCATGATCTCGGAGGTCATCTCCAGTTCTAAAAATATCTTGTGAGTGTCTGATATGGGATATAGACCCCAGCAGTTCTCCCCTTGCTTCTTTTGACTGGGGACAAGTACAGGGGACCATATGCAATTAAAGAATAAAAAAGTTAATGCCCACATCTTGGTCTCATAGAGAGCTAGAGCTGTGGGGTTCTTGTGGTTCCAGCTTCTGGGTGAGTGGGGAAGGGGAGACAGTGATCAGGTAGGCTTGAATGGGAGGATTCCAGGGGATGAGCATGTCCCTTCAGCCAGAGAAACAATTAACCTATTTTATATGTCAGTTCCTACATACAAATTTCTTTGAAAGAATGTAGCAAGAACACCAACTTTCTCATAAAATCAGTCACAGAGAGAGGCAATGATTTGCCCCAAGTGCTGACAGGTAGAGAGGGAGGTCCTGAATTAGACCTTGACCCCTGGGCCTCTGCTTGCCCACCCCCACCTCCCAGCCCAACCGCATCTACTAATGCCTCCATAAATATCACCCCTCAGTGTCAGCAGACGTCCCTAGCATCCTTGTGGCAATTCCCATTGATTTGGGAATCACGGGAAGAGAGGACCGCGCCTAGTGCCTTTCCCCTCCTGGGTTCTCAGAACACACACACTCCCCAGTAACATCCCCCTCATGCCAAGCGCCAGCCTTCCCTTGGGGGCGATAACTCAACAGCCCCTACACGGACAGGGCCTCCAGCATGTGTCTGCATGTGGGTGATGAAAAGAGGAGCTCTTTCCGGTGGAAACCATTCATTCACGAAGATTGGGGAAATTATAATATAGATCCATCTCCGAGTGTGGGAAAAATTATAGACTGTATTCTTCACTATAATTAAGCTTTTTTTTAGAGGGAGCAGTAAGTATATTAGGCAATGCATTTTTCTTCTTAAAAGGTGTCTTTGAGACCTAATGTGTCAAAATTAAAACCCTGTGCTCTTTGTTCAGAGAGGCAGTGATTTTCCTCGTTGGGTACAGGATTTTACTTCTCACCATCAGCTCCTCTGCTCCCCTACCTGGCCTGCCGGTGCAGGTAGTCAGCAAGGGCCAGCTACTTGGCCTGACAGTGGGCTGGGCTGGCCTGTCTTTGACCATCCTAGACAATCCCATGTTCCCTGTGCCCCTGAGCCACAGCAAATCAACCTGACAGGCCTGGTTCTCCCTCCAGATGCCCAGGTTCCATGGCAGATTTTAAAAATTCATTTAAAGGAATGCTTCTTCCCAAACCCTAGGTTCTGGTTGATAACCTGTAAAACCATTTGGGTTTATTTAATCTAACTTCATAAGTAATGACTCTATTTCTATCAGTCCCTGAAGCAGTAAGATCATTGGTACCCATTGCTTTCATAATAAAGTCCAGAAACTTGAGCCTGACATAGAGCTGCTTTTTTACCTTCTTTGCCAAATTCCTACTTGTGCTTGAACCCGCACTAGTAGTTGCTCTCCTGGACATGCTCTTCTCTCTGAACTCCATGTACTGGGTTGGATGATGCCGATTATGACTGTCTCCCCCACTGTGAGCTCTCTGAGATTGGGGCCTGCTTCATTCATTCTGTTCTCTTTAATCTCCAGCCCATTACATCACATAGCCAGGCCTCGAGCTTTTGGTGAATTAACAGATTAATTACTTGATCTCAGAAGGGAAAAGAGATACATGAAGCACCAACCAGACCACTGCAGCAGTAAACGAGGGGAGGGCCTATGGTGGGTGAGTCGTAGAAGAGCAGAGTGAATGGATTCACTAGAGGCTGATGAAGGAGGGCAGCAGAAGGCGGACATCAGGGTATAGTGGTAAGGGGTGGGGCAGGAAGTGGTGATGCTGGAAAAGTGAGGAGTGGGACATAGTCCTGAAGATTGATGCCCTGGACGGGGTGGCTGGATGGGAGTGTCAGGGATACCAGATGGCTGGGTCGGTGGGGAAGATATTGACTTAGTTTCAGCCTGGCTGGTGGTCAGGGACCTGTGGCCATGTGACAGAGCCTAGCACCCTGCAGGTGTCAGGTCGGTTTGGGAGACTTAGGTGGAGCTGGATGTGACTGAGGTTGAAAAGGAGAGATAGGAGGCAAAGCACAAACAATGGTCCCCACCTTGCCCGGAGGGAGCACCAGCCTTTAATTAAAGGAGTAAGCCCAGAGGAGGACCCAGCCAGTGAGACTGAGGAGAGCACAGAGTTGGAGACTGGGCAGAGAGAGCTTCAGAAGAAAGGTGCAGGGCACTCAATGGTTTCAAATTCAGCAGAGGTGAAGCAGGATGTGGTGGGAAAATCTGCCTCTGGCTTTGGTGGTGAGAAGGGAGGATGGGAGGAGGCGAGGGGAGGGGCGACCTGACTGGCGGGCTGCACCTTGACTGGACAGGGAAGTGAAGCTTTAGGTCCCGGTGGTGACCAGAAGAAGGTCTGGCAATGATTTGAGAAGGAGACAGGATGTCAGGTCACGTGGACTTGGGAGGTAGCGTGGGTGGCCACCAGGTCCGGCTTGGGAGCCTTCCACCTGCGATCCTATCCCGGCTCTGGGCACCAGTCTGCTTGGGGACCACCTCATTGCTCTTAGAGAGGGAGCTGCAGTAGGCCTTCCTTTCTTCTCTTGCAGTGGGACACTCTACAGTGAAGAAGACAGGATTCATTAGAGACAAAGCTGGGCCTCTGTTCTCAGACCCAACAGGACAAAGAAGTTTCTTTCTCTGTCTTGTAATAGTCCAGGGCAAGCCTGGACGTGGCCCTTGCACTCATATCCTATTATCAAGAACTACCACCCGCCCCAATCTAGCTGCCAAGGGGCTCGGGAAATGTGGCTGCCGGTGAGGGGGCTGTGTACCCACCTACAACTCCATTACAATGGAGGGAGGGGGAGACAACTTTTGATGGCCCACTGACAGTCTTGGCTATCTTAGAAATCAGTCGTAAATCAGTTTTATTCCACCTGCCATTCTCTAGATGAAAGACGAGGATAGCTACCAGCAGATCAAAGTTGAGGCTTATGTATTTAAAAGGTACATGGGGGTGGGAGGTTGTCAGTTGTGCCGACCCCCCGGTGTGCTGCCCAGGCTCTATTTGCCAGTGAAAAGTCAAGATTTCACCAAGCCAGTCCATTCGATGGAAGGCACCCAGGCCCGGCCAGGAACACAAGAGGGAAGGAAGATCAGAAATGAGCAGCTAGGTGCTTGCACGGGCAGCTGTATAGCTGATGCCCTGCACAACTCTGGGGCCAGCCACTCATGGCGCCCCCGATGTGTGCAGCAGCCCCTGGAGCTGCGGGATGGGCTGCCGGTCGCATTCCTATGAGCCACCCCTGGGCTGAACCCCAACACCTTGGGCTCGGGGGCCTTCCTCTTGCCCTTGCTCTTTACCATACAGACCCTGAGCTCCCCGAGTGGGTCATCTCTGAAACCCCCATCCTTGCTGTGAGAGGCTTCTCATGGGGTTATTTCCATGCTCCCAGTACCAGGCTTGGACAGAGAAATCAATCCTGGCAGGAAGTGAATTTTTTTCCTTCCTCAAAGCCTGATGAAAGCCCAGACCTGGGAGGGCTTGACTTTGACTCCAGCAACACCAGCGACAGGTTGTTGGGGCTGCCAGAGGAGCCTCAGCCCTCTTGGTAACGAAGTAAGGGTGCCAGCACCTGAGGCCATTAAATGAGAGACCTGGTCTCTTCACTGGCTGCCACTGCAGGGGGTGGGGGCTTCGGACCGCTGGCCAGGGAGTCTTGGACGGGCGCCAGGGCTACAGGTGACTTCCTGAGGCCCCAAAACTCCTTGTCTCTAAACCACAGGCAGAATGACTTGCCTCCCTCGGATCAGGCATTTATTTAATGAACTCCTTCTAGGCCAGGTGCACACATGCTCTTACCTCTCCCAGCTCTGCCCACCTGCTGTGCATTGTAAGGAGGAGGCCACACGTGGTGGGTGCCGAGATCCCCCTGGGGTGGGCCTCCAGGGCTCCAGGATTCCCCAGCCCCTACTGGACAGCCATCTGGAAGGGCCAGAGCGAAGGCAAGGAAAACAGGGTGTGCAGTTCAGAGAAGGAGGTTACCTGCCCGCCCCCCATGTCCCAAGTGTGTCAAAGCTGCCCCTCCTGCTGTGGTTTCTTGTGAGGTCTGATTCCATGAGGAAGGGACAGACCATGTGCCAGAGGTGTCCCACCAGCAGGGGCCGTCCTGTAACTGTTTGTGCCTCGTTTGTGTGTTTTTCGAAAGTATTTTCTACTTTGGCATACCCTGGACAAAGGTCTGTGTTTCTCACCTGAGGCCACAACTGAAAGACAAGAGGAAAGAGGGAACAATGTAGGGGTATGCAGAAAGCTCTGGGGAGAAACAGAGCAAGTCCTGGGGGGCTTCTGCAGGCTCTCTGGGAGGCCCTGTGCTCGACCACGGGGTGCTCCCCATTCATGTAGGTTGAGGACCCAGAGGGATGGAGTAAGTTGTGCTTCTCTCTTTTCCATTATCTTTGACTCAGGTGTCCAATATATGAGAAATATTAATATGACTCTTCAAGATTGTGGGAGATTTCCCATGGCCCGTTAGTGCCTGTATTCTTCTGTTCACTCATTAGAACCACCCCCGACTCATGGTACATGATCAATTAATATTAGCCACTGTTATTACTAGGCACATGACACGATCATACACACAGAGCCTAAGGTGATACAGAAATGGTCGGACGGGGCACCTGGTGGCTCAGTCATTAAACATCTGCCTTCAGCTCAGGTCACGATCCTGGAGTCCCGGGATCGAGCCCCTCATCGGGCTACCTGCTCAGCGGGAAGCCTGCTTCTCCCTCTCCCACTCCCCCTGCTTGTGTTCCCTCTCTCTGTGTCTCTCTCTGTCAAATAAATAAAATCTTTAAAAAAAAAAAAAAAAAGGTGGTCAGAAGTTACCATGCCAGTAGTAAGTCCTCGAATAGAGTGGCATCTCTACCCGACCCAGTGAGTGAGATAGTCATTGTATTTTTGCAGATGAGAGAAACTGAGGCTGAAGATCATAGAGCAAGTCAGAAACAGAAGTGGGGCTAGTAGGTGCAAGCCTAATCATGCCTGAGTCACAGGAGTAGGGACAGGGGCACCAGTGAGAAGAAAGGGAATGGGTAGGGGGATATCATCACCTTCTGGGCTTAATGACCTTATTAGCCCTGCTTTGATGGCAGAGACCTTCCAGGGCTACCCCCATGGAGCCCACCCACAGGCCCCCAAGCTGTGGCCCTGCCTTTGAGGGCCTCCTCCCACCCCACTGAAGGTACTCCTTTTGCAGTGCCTTGCCAGAATGAGGTGCTTCATGAGCCCCATAACCTTTGCCTTCCCCCCACTTCTATTTATTTCATAACATGATTTATTATTTCAGTAACATGATTAACAGAGCTGGAGAAGACACCTTTCAGTGCCCATGGAACATCCACTGAAAGAAATGGTTTTCTGGGCCATAAAGCAGTCTTAGCAAATTTCAAAGGACTGAAATCACACAGAGCATCCTCTCTAGCCACAGTAGAATCAAGCCAGAAATGCGCAAGAAAAAGACTACTAAAACATTCCCAAAATGTTTTAAAATCAAGTGACACACACATGCTCTTGGAGCAAAAAAGGAGTTGTGGTAACAGTGAAAATACCACGAGTCAGCATGCACAGAAAGCAGCCAAAGTAGTACTCAGAGGGAAATACATAGCCTTCAACACATGTGCGCTCTGAAAAAGATCAAAAGCTCTACAATTAGGATCTCTGCACTCTACCAGGTATTAAGCTTCAATTTTAAAAGTTTGAAAAAATAAGAAATCATCTGATGTACATGAAAATACAAGTGAGTAATGACATTTAACTACATTTTGCATTCTAAGAAAGATTTATCTAACTAAAGTGATTTTGTCACACATTCAAACTGGAAAATTTAAATGGTCAGTGTAGGAGAGTTTAGAAACCTTTTTAAGGAATCTTAGGCCAACCCATCCAGCAGGAGGTTATACAAAAATTGCATTTTAAGGTCACGTGGGAGTGAAACAGAGCTTAGAAAGTAAGATGTTGATGAATTAATTTAACAAGAGAGAGAGAAGACTAGGAAAAAATAATATCCTGATATACTTTCATAAATTGAGATTTAATCTCAGGGAGTGGAAACCCAGGGAATGCATTCCTGGTATCAGTGGGCTACTTCTAGAATCACCCTTAAAAAGGCCCCCTATGTCTATCAGTTACCTTCCAGTGCATAAATGATTCTTCCACAGAAAACATAATTCTCTATAATTCTTACCCTTGCTCCTTCCACCTCTGGTTATTTGGTAGATTCTCATGATTTTGAGGCTCACCTTAATATTATCCTTGTTAAATCTTATTACTATTTGTATCCCTCTTATTTACTTTAATTTTTTTAAAGATTTTATTTGAGAGAGATAGAGAGATGGAGATAGTGAGAGAGAGCACGGGCAGTGGGGAGGGGCAGAGGAAGAGGGAGAAGCAGGCTCCCCGCTGAGTAGGGAGCCTGGTGTAGAGCTCAATCCCAGGACCCCATAATCATGACCTGATCCAAAGGCAGATGCTTAACTGACTGAGCCACCCAGGCACCCCTATATCCCTCTTCTTTTAACATGACTTTCCTATCTAAGCCAGTCTGCTGTGTTCAGGTAAGGTACTAACTTTCTGTAGTAGATTCTTCACATCACCCAGAAACAGGGCCTCCTGTCATGCTCAGGTAGGTAGAGTCCACTAGCAGGTGGGTAGGCTTAGGTGCAGAGGCCATGAGACTCTATCTTCAGCTCGCAGACATGGGACCTCAGGCTGATCTATTCCATAGGGTTACCTAGGGAATTGTCCTCCATTGGAGAGGCTCTTAGAAAGTTGGTTGTAATGATTCCTTTGCTCTTGTGGGACACTGAGCCAGTAAAATGATACTGTGCACAGTTCTTGTGAATTCTCCATCCCGCTGGATCCTCACACCCACCCTGCAAGGGAGACAAAGCTGGACCAGCATCAGGTCCATTTTACAGAGGAGAGAGCTGCAGCCCAACATCACATGCTCTAGGTGATAGCTGGTGTGTTCACATCCAGTCTTCTAACCTGTTGACTACTACTATCTGTGTTCATTGATCCTTGTCAGAAGCACAAGGGAGGACCTCGTTTCCTGGGTCAGGCTGCAATTTACAAAAAGACCCAGAAAAACATGTCAAAGGGTGGTACCCAACTCCAGGTAGAAGGTCTAACACTCAGTTTATGTGTAAGTGTGGAGAAGAAGGGAAAAACCAAACCGCCAGCTTCAGGTTATGAGCGGAACCCTTGACTGATCATGCAATGCATGCTGGCACTTGCAAATGAAGTAGAAAAATAACTCATGTACTAGGGAAGACATATCTCTCCGAGGATGAAGACTAAGACTTCTTAGTGCTAAGATTCTAATTCAGGGACCGCCTACAGCACTATCCACATTATGCTATAGTTAGCCATCGAACCTTAAGTTTGGTCCAGAAGGGTGGCCCACATGCATTTACCTGCACCCAACAAATATGGTGATATAAAAGAAACAGCTGGGAGTGGCCAGGGGCCCCAGGCCAGCCCTTGCCGCATGGGAGCCCTAGCAGGTGCCGGCTCCCCCGGCTCAAAGTCGAGGAGATGGAGTACCAGGTAGGAGAGGGTGGTCCCCTCACAAAGGATTCCCCCAAGCAGCTTGGTGTCTTGGTGGAGACAGCCAGCATGGTACTCCTGACCCAGAAACGCTGGCCCCTAACTTCATGCAGCCCCCGCCTGGGGTGTCTGCCCTGGGGAAGCCTCCCTCATTCTTAGCTTCAACCAGAGCCACCAAGCTGAAAGAAGTTACAAGAATCCAAAGCTAGAACTCACAGACAAAAATAAAACATCTGCACACACGCTGTGCATGTCTCTCCATGTTCTAGTTCTGTGCCTTGGTTTTGTCTTCTGTAAAAGGGGTAAGACACCATCATGGGATCATTTTAAATGTGAAATTAATTATCGCACATACGGCAGGTAGCTCAGTGTCTAGCACATAGTTAGCACTTAGTAAATGCTTAATTATTATTGTTATATCAGCCAACCAGTCTTGTTGGTGGCCATGGAGCTAGAAGACCGGATCCCTCCCCTGTTACCCATTTGCAGCATGACTGTGGCCCCAGTGTGCACCCCTGCCCTGGCCAGGCTTGCTTCCTCAGTTCTCAAACGGGCCAACTGGGGACCCTTTTAGCATATTGCAGCTAACTCATTCAGAGGGTGGGAGAAAACCCCACTTTCCTGACTGCTTCAGGGAGACCACCCACCCACCGGAGATGGGTCTGGCAAGTGGAAATTAAATGAGAGAATAGATTGTATTTTTCCTTTCCAACTGTTGTTGCCCATCCTGCAGGCCTGGCTGCTTGTTGGCCAGGAACACAGAGGTGGAAACTGGCACTTACTGAGCGTAAGCGGTACGGGAAGGGTGGGCTCTGGTTTCTGCCTAGGGAACGCACACTGGTTTTGTGTCTATTTTGGAATCACTCGGCTCCCCCAGGAGCCCCCGTCCCACCTCAGATATGGAGTGCTCACTCCTTTGGACATGATGAGTCAGGGCACCCCTAGCCTGAGCTTTTGTGAATGGGAGCAGAGAGAGAAGAGTTTGGTGAGATCGCAGCGGTAGAGCAAGTAGGGAAAAGGGAAAAGTGACAACTTAGTGTGGCCAGCAGGATTGTCCCCAGGCCCCTAACCTGATTTTCTCATCTTTTCTGCAGCCACGGTGCCCCCAGCCAGACCTCCAAACCTTTGCTGTCATCAAACTGTCCCCTCTCCTGTTCTGTCTGCTCTGACCCTACCTGTCCCCAAGGACCAGATTAAATGCCCCTCCCCCACCACTGTCCCATTGTGGCCGAGTTAGTGTCACAACCTCTGTGCCACCGGCAGGGTGCAAAGGGATCTGCATGCCTGTGCCCCACCCCCACCATTGCTGGGAGCCCTACTGGACTCACTCCAGTGGTTCTAAGGACCAATCCTGGCACATGGTGGGGACTCTGTGCATGTTTGCGGAATGAGTGGAGGATGGGTCCGGACCAGGGCTGAAGGTGCCGCTGGACTTACCTGTGATTTCGACGCTGCTCCCAAGCACTCCACACCCTGTACCACCCATCACCCCCGCCACCATTAAAAGGACTCAGCTGTAACCCCCCGCCATGCCCCAAAGGGGTCCACTCAGCTCTCGGGTGCTCACCCTGACTGAGCATTGCCCTGTGCAGCACAAGTTCCCACACATCTGACCAGCTACACATCTGGCCCAGTGGAAGTCTCCCGAATCTGTCACGTCACCATCAAGTCACGTTGCTTTTCCGAGAGTCCTATGGGGTGGGTCCTGACCGTGCCAGTGAGCAGCCTCCCCGGCAGCTGGCCGCCCTTGGCTGCCAGCTCTGTTCTGCACTCAGAGCCTTGGCCGGGAGAGACAGGCACCCTGAAGCTGCACCACCAGACTGTTTGGGAAATCTCAGCAGGAATGGCGTCCCAAATGTGGATTCGGTGGGAGAGGGGCACCCAGCCCGGGCTCCACCCACCCACTCAGTTCTGTCTATTTAGGGAAATCGCAGCGCAGGGTGGTGGTTCTCGGGCCAGCAGCAGCAACAACAACTGGTAGTAGGGTGACCCCCCCATCCGGTTTGCCTGGGGTGACCCGGGTTTAGCAAGTCCAATATTCTGAAAAAGCCCTCTGTCAGTACTGGGCAAACTGGGTCATTAGCCACCTAGACAGTTCTGACACTGGGAACACCACTGCCCCGCCCTGTGGGTGGGAAAAGGGTGCCCCAGAGAAGGGAGGTAAGGAGCCCACCAGCAGGCAGCCAGAAAGGGGCGGAGCCAGAGAGTCCCACCTCCGTGTGCAGCTCAGCCTCCCTTCTCAGACAGCAGGTGCCTGCCCCAGATGCACCAGAGAGAACCAGCCAGCTTTCTAGAAGACTAAAAAGGCACCAAAAAGGAGCCGACTCCATTGCTATTGTCAGTGGGCCCTGGGGTCAGGCAAGGAAGGTGGGGATGGCCATCTTCGGAGCTGAGGGGGCCCCACTGGGCCTGGAGCCTGTGGAGAGGCAGCAAGGAGCTGGTGTGTCCCATGCAGGCACCCCAGAGCCTCAGTGGGGAGGGGGGGCAAGCAGGTCACATAAGAGACCAGAGAAGAGGTCAGCTTGGCTTTGCAGTGAGGCTCTAGGAGGCATGGTCCCCTCTTCTTTGTACTCGGACTAGTCCAGGACACCATGACAAAATGCCCACGACCTCCTCCGGGGGGGGGGGGAGCGAGATGTTTCTGCTTTGCCTAGCCCCACTGTCTGCCTCTTGCCCCTTAGGGACACTTCCTCCCATTGGTTTAGGATGCCCTACTCCTCCAGACAGAAAGAAAACCCACTTAGGAAGGTGGTCGTTGACCGCAAATCCTCAGACATTCCTCAGAACTCAGTGAACATGGTCTGGGAGCCTCTGAAGGCCTGGTTCCTCCATTCCTGGCAGGTCAAGTAGCATGTTTGCTTTGCTCCACTCCAGGGGCTACTGTGGCCCTTCCAGATCCCATGGCACCACCCCTTCCTGCCCCTGCCCCATGCATTCCTCTCTGACAACAGGGGAGGCCAAGGGAAACAAGGTCCTGGAGAGGGGTGTCCGTTAGGACAGCTCTCCTTCTGCCAGGGGACCCATCCAGAACCACCTGGCAAGTGAGCGCCCCCTCTCCTAGGGGGGTAATTGCTTCACCCTCCCTGTGCACCTGTCTCCAGTCACTAGGCAGTAGAGTTAACGGCATTTCATGTTCCGAGACTGAAGCAGAACAACAGGAAAGTGTTCAGTGAGGCTGTCCGTGATGAGACTTGCATTTCAGAGGGCAGACAGACTGGGGCTGATAGGCTGCCCAGAGACCAGTTAAAAAGTTAGTGCTGAAGCCCTAGAAGGAGATGGAGAAGTGTGAGCTGGGCCAGTGGCAGCAGGGGAAAGACACTTAGAGGCAGACAGTGAGTACCATTAAGAGACAGCAAGAGAACGATCCCAGAGAAGAGAAGAAGAAGCTGTTTGGGAGACTGGCATGCAAAAGAAAGGCTAGGAGAGGAGGGAGTGTAAGTCCCAGGAGGCAGGGGCAGGGGCTGGACCGCAGTGCCACATGCTAGGAGAGATCCCAGTGACACGAGGTAGCAAGGATTCACCAATGGCAGAGTGGCTTCAGTGCAGGATGGTGGTAGGCTAGGGATCCAGGAGGGGAAGGAACAGGAGATTCAGGCAGATATTTTCAAATAAGAAGGCTAGGGAGGTAGCCAGAAGAAGGCCTGGGGTAAAGGAACATTTCTTGCATTGAAAAGAAGAGAAACTTGTGATTGCTGATTTCCCTGAGAAAGATTGCACTCCAAAACCTCTGAGATCCAGGCTTTTTTAAACTGATGCCTGTGCCCTTTCCAACTCATGGCTCAAAGTGGCTGCTTGAACCACAGTCCTTTCATCAACCTTCCAGACAATAGGAAGAAGGAAAAGATGAAGAGAGACATGCCCCCTCCTCACTCTAAGGATATTTCTGATTATCAGAGATAAAGAACGACATTTATTGATGACAAAGGGATCAAGCTACTAGGATGGTATCACAACCCCAAATCTGTATGTACTCTATAATTGCAAAATATGTGAAGCGAGAGGAACAGAACTGAAGGAGAAACAAATTCATAGCCACAGTGGGTGTCTGTAATGTACCCTTTGAACACACAGTGGAAGAAGCAGAAACAAAATCAGTAAGGATATAGATGTGAAAAGTACTGCTAGCACGTTTGGCCTCCTGCCACACACACAGAGTTCCACAACACACAGTGGTGGATTTCATGCCTTGTTTTCAAAGGCACATGAAACATACACATCCAGAAGCTGCGTGCACCCCTCTGCCTCTGTGCCTTTTGTCAGCACTTAATTCTGGCTCACCTAGCAGGAAGGGGTGCTGGGAAGTGTCTGCTCCAGGTGGCTAGTACCCACCAACACTGAGGGGTTCTAATCCTAAGGCAGAAAGGGAGAACAAGTATTAAGGAAACCAGCCATCTACGTCCCTTCCTCGTGCCCTCCCCTGAGAGGCTTGCACAAGGGTAAGAGCTTGGGCCAAGTCACGTGTTCCACATTCTTTCCTGGCCTTGCCACTTACTTGCTGTGGGACTCTGGACCATTTATGTAACCTTGCTCAGCCTCAGTTTCCTTATCTTTCACAATGGGAATAACCTGTACTTCCTAGGGTTATTGGGAAGATGGAATCAGATAACACATGTAAAGCACTTAGTTCTGTGCCTGGCACATAATAAATGCCCAAGAAATGTTAGCTCCATGGATAGGTTAAGTGACCTACCCAAGGTCACCCAGCTGATAAATGACAAGGCTAGCTTTCAGATGCAAGCGTCTGGCTCCAAGCTGATACAGCTCTTCAGGGCCACTGCTACCCCCAGCACTATCAGTAGTGGCGGTGTAGTGGGGGATAGGAAACTGCTACCACCAATCAGCCATGTTACTTTAGAGAATGTTTATTTCCCCACTCCCTCTGCAGTAGGTTGACTATGAACCTGAAATTTCCCATGACCCTGACATTCTGTGGTTCCGTCTTCTATACCACTGATGGCTGAAATTTTACCATTAGAAATGTGTTTCTTTTTGTTTAATCCCGTCTTCAGCCTCAACTCCCTTTTCTTTTAGAGGTTCCTGACCCCTGGGTTTACAGGTACAGAGAGGTCTGTAGCATGGTTCTGTAGGCCCTGGTTGGGAGGCGAGAGGCAGGCAAAGCGAGAAGAAGAGATGCAGGTAGGAGAGGCTAGCCCCAAACAAACTGTCCATTTACTTATGGCCCACGGTGGCCCAGCGGAGCTCCCATGAGGCCGCCGGCGGGTGACCATGTAATAACTCCCGTCCCACTTGCCTGGCTGACCCCATCTGTCACCATTTTTCATACTTTTTTGTAGGCTTCCTTTTTCCTCCTTCTGTATTTTTTCTTTCCGCCGCACTGCCTCTCAGACAAAATTGGAGAAAAATGGATTTTGTCCTTTTTTAACCAGAAGACTAAAACTCTTAAATTACCTTCTTCAACTTCTGCAAATAGAAATAGAAATAAGACAGCCACCTTTCTCTCTCTCTCTCTCTCTCTCTCTCTCTTCCTCTCCCTGTCTTAGGAGCCCAGGAACTTGAAATAAAAGACAGGATGGTAGCTTAGGAGGAATGATCTGAGCTTGGCCCAACTCTGGCCAAGCGCCAAGGAACAGGAATGGGGCGGTGGCAAGGAGGACCCAACCAGAGATGGGGAATGAGGGAGAAAGAGATGGAAGTGAGCCAAGCCAGTGCCCCGTTGCTTGTGGTTCTAGAATAAGACCTCCCCTGGAGAAAGCAAGTTCCTCGAGGAGCAGCTAGGTACTCTGTGTAGGGTGCAGGGGGCGCCCAGGATACATGGAGCGCAGGAGAAGCAGAGAGTATGAGGGCTGTTGTTCCGACCCACCGAGAATCACACAGGACTACGGCGCAGGAAGCCTCCCTGCCGGTGCCACTGACTGATGTCACACATGGTTCCCAGAGACTCCAGCATGGGCAGCAAGACGAGGAGACAGAGCACAGTTCCGGGGCAAGAACTAGGAGTCCTGGGGCTTTGGGCCTGGCTCCTAATCCCTGACACATGGACTACGTGTCATAGCTAACAACTTTGAGCACTTACTGTGCTCCAAGCACCTCACACGGACCAGCCCACTTAATCTTCCAAACAAGCCCACAGTGCAGGCCTTGTTATTCTCTCTGCTACAGAAGAGGACGCTGAGAAACGGGAGGCTGCATGACTTGCCCAAAGCCTCACGTATCTTGTGGCAGACCTGAGTCTGATCCCAGGGAGTCCAGCTCCAGAGCTCTTGTACTTCTCCCTGCCAAACAACAGGGCCTGCTGCTTTGCTTCCTCATTTGGAAAGTCATGGTGCAGGGGGCCAGTGGGGCAGACTAGATGGGGCTGACGTCCTCTCCAGCGTGGACCGTCTGATTCGGGGTTCATGCCTCCCCCTGTGCACACAGAGGTCCCGTTCAAATGATGCAGAGTTCCAGGTAAATTCGTGCCCTGCAACCCTGATGAGACAGGGGAGGGGAATAAGAACATTTCCTACGGTAGGAAGAATTATAGGTTAGTGTTACGGCAAAAGGGAAAACTGAGATCCAAAGGTTCTAGAAAATTCTGAGCAGTTCACCTCTATTATGCATCCAATAGCCTTTGCATTTTCCTGCTCTTTGTTCCAGGTTACATCCCCACAGCCTCCGACCCACCTGGCCACATAGGCTAGGAAGGCGCTCTGACTGGGAAGGGCGAGGTGGTTCCCTGTGGGCCCCCTGCCAGCCCCCTGTATCTTCTTTGCAGGCACAGCAACCATGGCCCATTACAAGGCGGAGCAGGACGACTGGCTGATTGTCTACCTGAAGTATTTACTCTTCGTCTTTAACTTCTTCTTCTGGGTAAGTGAATCTTGCACATGCATCCCCTGGCCCAGCAAGGAGTGAGTAGAACCCCCTTTTGGTTTTTGTGAGTCACAGCTCGGGTAAATTTCTTCCAAATCCTAGACCACCCATGGGCAAATTCTGCCTATTTTTAAAGCAAATATGTACATTTGCTACTGAGGGGGAAGAAAAGAATCTGGTCTGCAGGTTGGCATGGAGTCCGCCCCACATGGCATTTGAATGAGGGGATGTGTAAACATAACAATGAGCGTTGTGTTCCCACCGGCTGTACAAAGAGTCCAGCTCTTTCTGCCCCGCTGACTTGCTGCCCCAGTGCCTTGTGGGAAATGTGCCTGCTCGTTGCCTGCGTTGCACCGAAGCCCATTTGCCTTTCGTGATTAACATTCTCCAGGCCCCGGGGCTGAGAAACAGAAGTCGTGGGGCCCCCGAGCTGCTGTGCAGGACTGGCCTCCATGGTGGCCCCCGTCCGGAAGCCTGTCCGGGGAGGTCTTCCAGGAGGAACGGGGTCTGTCCATGTGAGGCGAGGTAATCGGAAACAGAATACCATTGGTTCCCCAAAATAACCAGACGCTGGACTGTGTGTCTTTTGTATTACAGTCTCCATAAATCTGGAGAGCTGGATGGGGGCTGGGAGAAGAGGCTTTGCTAGGCTGTGCTGTTTACTGATGGTGCCGCCGCCGGCAAGCCGCTTAACATAGGCTGAGTCTCTTTGCCCAGCTACAACATGGAAATCATCTCTAACTCCCTGGGATTCGTTAAAAACAGGTGCCAGATGGGGTCACTTAATGCTAAGCCTCATGTCACCAAACGGAGCCTTACTTGGCTCTCCCAGGAGTGGTATCGTAAACCAATCAGGAATCGCCCCATGAACACTAGTTAGGTAATGAAGCTCTAGACCACTGCCTGCACCTAAAGGAAAGTAATGTTGCAATAACCAACCCACTTTTGGTTGCATTACATCCGTAGTCCTCCTCCCTTCTGGCTATAGAAGTCTTTCCTTTGGTCATCAGAGCATTGGAGCTTCGGAGCTCCTTTCTATCTGCTCGATTGGATGCTGCCCGATTGCAATCAATTTGTGCTCAAAGAAACTCTTAAAATGTGTGATATACCTCAACTTATCTCTTAACAGTTTGATTAGCAGATGCCCTAAAAGGTACATGGTGAGGGCTTAGCTCAGCCTCTGCACATAGAAGGCATTCGGTAAAGGCAAAATGTCAGCTACGTTAGCTGCAGTAGGCTTGCTAGAACCACCAAATCAGCCTGCTGGTAGAACCGAGCGGAGGTCCCTGCCTCCCCTGGGAAGCAGTGCTCTCCCTCGACAGTCTTAGAAACATTTCAGGAAGGCAAAGGCAAAGGTAGGTTACATCTACATGTTCCGGGTCTTTCATTAAGACTAATTAAATTGCTTGTGGGGTGTCTGGGTGGCTCAGTTGGTTAAGCAACTGCTTTCGGCTCAGGTCATGATCCTGGAGACCGGGGATCGAGTCCCATATCGGGCTTCCTGCTCAGCGGGAGGCCTGCTTCTCCCTCTCTCAGTCCCTCTGCTTGTGTTCCCTCTCTCGCTGTGTTTCTCTCTGTCAAATAAATAAATAAAATCTTCAAAAAAAAAAAAGACTAATTAAATTGCTTGAGATGGGGCAATGTGTTACAACCCTGAAGGATCATGACACAGGGTTTGGGAGAGCCTTGGAGAGTAGATGCCCGTTAAAAAGTCAAATCATTTGATGTTTGCTTAAATGTCTTTTGCAAAGTCCCTGAAATGAACAATAAGCTTATTTTATTTGCAACTTTTATCTTCCTGTGCAAGAGTTTTCCTGGAATACTAAAGCTGGCTTGATGAAGCCAGTGGACTAATAAAGCCACACCAAGTGTTCAGTAGGCTCTGTGTGGGTGCAGATAGTTTTGATTCTCAGAGAAAAATCCAATAGAGTGCTTAGGATTCTTGCTGAGTGAGGACTTCTTTTTTTTTTTTTTTTTAAGAATATGGATGTTCTTCCACAGTCATAAAAGTCTACGTCTCCGCTATAGATAATCCCTAATATGCCGAAAAATATAAATAAGAAAATAAATAAGAAATATAAAATTGCCCACATCTCAGTGTATTAGGTTCCTAGGGCTGCCATAACAGAGTATCATGAACTGGGTGGTTTGGTTTCGTTTTGTTTTTTAAAGATTTTATTTATTTGAGAGAGAGCATGAGCTGGGCAGAGGGAGAAGCAGACTCCCCACTGAGCAGGGAGCCCAACTCGGAGCTCCATCTCAGGGCCCTGGGTTCGTGACCTGAGCCGAGGGCAGGCACTTAATGGAGTGAGCCACCCAGGCGCCCCACAACTGGGTGGTTTTAAACAACAGAAATATATCCTCTCACAGCTCTGGAGGCCAGAAGTCTAAACTCAAGACGTCATCAGGGGCATGATCCCTCTGAGACTCTGGGTAAAAATCCTCCCTTGACTTCCTAAATCTAGTGGTGGCCAGCAATTCTTGGCATCTTGTGCTTGTGCTGTGTGACCCCGATCTCGGCCTCTTCCTGTGTGCTTCTGTCTTTACGTGGCATTGTTGTCTCCTTAGAAGGAGTCTACTCATTTCAGATAAAGGCCCACCCTGATGGTTTCTTTGTAACTTGATTATATCTGCAAAGATCCTACTTCCAAATAAGGTCCCATTCACAAGTCCCAGAATTAAGACATCAACAAACATTCTTGGGGACACAATTCAACTCATAATATTCACCATCCAGGGATGACCCCTGTTTACATTCCCTCTAGACGTGGCCCTGATCAGGACAGGAGATGGTGGTGACCAGCACCATGGGAGTGACAGCAGGGATCGAAGTATTTGGAGAGAGTCAAGGGATTTAGGAAGTAACATTAGGTCATGAACTGGTTGAGAGGAAAGAAAACATGTAACTTTGGGTGGACGGTGAAGCCCTTCACCGCAGTGGTCGACCAGAAGGACAAGCAGTCTGGCTTCAGGTGGCGAGGTCAGATGGAGGCCTGGGGGGTTTGAGTCGCCGGAAGACATCTGAGCAGAGATGCCTTGTAGGAAGTTGGCTTGTGGGTCTGGATCATTCCCATGCATTCCCATGCAGCCACAGAAGTAGGTGAGGACCCCCATGGAGACCGGGGAGAGAAGCGAGAATGAGATGCAGAACAGCCCTGCAGTGAGGGGTGAGTCCAGGCTCAGCGGTGGTCCCATTTGCCCTGACCGAGAGAGCTCCTGAGATGTGGGACTTCCTGTTCTGCCAACAGGAGAGCCTCAGGCAAGCTGACAGGAGCCGTCCCCCAGGGAGGCTGGAGGGAAGGGCTGTCAGAGCGGTGAGAGGCAAACCAGGAGGGACAGTGTCCAAGAAGCTGGAGACTAGGGGGCAGGGGTGATGCTTTTGAGGGAGAGGACACATCAGGCACCTTAAGGACTGGAGAGAGGCCACTAGGTTTGACGCCACAGTTTATTGGCGGCTGTAGTGAGAGACCTCTCAGGAGCTTGGTGGGGTTGGGGGTTGAGGAAGTCGGCACTCAGTGTAGACAACCACCTGTTGGGCACCAGAAGAGAGAGGGCCAGAGCTGGCGGGGCCAGAGGCTGTTGTGAGGCGCTCAGCCTAGAATACCTGTGGCAGCACGCTGACCTCGCCTGTGAGCACCCTCAGGGCCCTTCCAGCCAGAGAGGGCTGGGGATCTCTGGAGCGTGCACATCCCTTTGGGGAGTGGTAGGGAGAGGGGCACGGGGGCGGCAGCGCAGGCAGATGGGCAGCAAGCACGTTACTCACGCAGCTGCCAGTAAGGGGAGCCTCCCCCGTATAGATCTCCCCACTTGGGGTTAAAACTCCCCCTGCCTGGGGGCTGGCTAGACGTGGACCAGCTTCCCAGGGACCCATCCAGCCAAGTCTCATCCACCTTAGGACATACGGTCCGTTGGGGGTGTTCAGGCCGCAGTCTCAGAGCAGGGCTGTTCCGGCACTGTCCCCTGGACTGATGCGATCTCCTCAGAAGTAGGCAAGGGACAGACACACTGCCGGCCCGTCTCCTCCCACAACACAGCTCAACATCACACATCTTGCCATGAACAAAGGCCCTGGGAATTTACCAGAATTCCCTAGGAAGGGGGGTGTGTCAGGGAGGGTCCCATTCCACATGAGAAGGGTTCCCCCCACACACACCCCAGAGTCCACTGCCGGCCCTCCACCTGAGGCCTGCTTACAAGACACATAGCGATGCCAGTGTCCACACCGGTCGGTGCTCGCACCCCATCCGCCTTCCTCTTAGACTCTACTGCGGAGCATGGGGGAGGGTCTTCAGACAGCTGCCGGTCTCCTGCTCCCTAATGCCCCTGGCTTCCACCCCTACCCCCGTGCAGACACCGAGAGTGAGCCCGGACGGCAGAGGCAGACTGCCCTTCCAGTATGATTGGGGTGAACACTCAGACCTCCTCTCTGCCCCATGACAGTGTTCCTTCCCTGCACATCACCTTGCCCGACTCTGTCGCAGTCCAGCACAGTGAGGATGAAGAAGCCCTTCCTTGGGGCAGTTACGATGCCTGGCGTGTGGGAGCCACTGCTGGATAAGGACCTTCCTCGAGTTATCTCACACGTGCCTCAAATCCACCCCGAGTCTGTCTAGCCGTTATCCTCAGGCAGGGGACAGGCTCAGCCAGCTCACAATCCTGCCCCTAGTCTTACAGTGGTGATAAAGAAGGCTGGCTCGGATACCCGGGCATTGAGGTCAATGATGGCAGTGGAAACCTCTAGCCCTGATGTTTGTTAAGCACTGTTCCAGGTGCTTGGGTGCACGAGTGGGCGGAGTCGCCACGGTACATAGTACTCCCTGTTATGGGCTTGCTCTATGGGATGTCTTCACCTCCATTATTCTGTTTCATCTTCCCAGCATCCCCGCAGCCCTGAGCAGCTCTGTTAGAGCCCCACTGTGCAAGCAGGGAGGGGCAATGTGCCCAAAGTCCCAGAGCTGGAGCCCAGCTCTCTTTCACGCCTGAGACTACCTAGGAGGCCACCAGCCCCAACTCCTGTCCTCCCCCACGGTGTCTGTGGGGCACATAAGACAACTGACCATGTCGGGAAGACTCGAGCTCAAGTTTGGGTTCAAATTCAGTTCTTATTTATTTGCCATGTGACACGAGTTGCTAGGGGCGGAATTGCGACCCCTCAGAATTCATACACTGAAGTCCTAAAACCCAACGGGACTATATTTGGAAATAGGGCTTTGAGCAGATAATTAAGGTTAAATGAGGTCAGAAGGGTAGGATCCTAATCCCAGGGGATCGGTGGCCCTAGAGGTAGAGAAGAGAGAGGTCTCTATGAGCACACAGAGGAGCGACAGCTGTCTGCGAGCAGGAAAAGAGGTCCTCCCCAACATTGAATTGGTCAGCACCTTACTGTGGGACTCCTGGCCTCCAGAACCATGAGGAAGAGACATACATTTCTGTTGTTGAAGCTGCTCCGCTATGGGATTTTATCACAGCAGCCGGAGCGGACTAAACCATTAGCCAAATCAATCTCACCAGGCCTCACTTTTTTGGTACCATCTACAGGAGTGTCAAAACCTATAAGAAGGAGGGGTGCCAGGTGGCTCAGTTGGCTAAGCATCTGACTGTTCATTCCAACTCTGGTCATGAACTTGGGGTTGAGGGAGCAAGCCTCATGTCAGGCTCTGTGCTCACCTGCCTCTGCACACTCTCCCCCCAACTCACACTTGTGTGCTCTCTCTCTCTAATAAATAAATCTTTAAAAAAAAAAAAAGCCTGTAAGAATTAATGGTGAACATTTGGGCAAATAGCACGGTTTCTGACATACACTTGGTTCTTGGCTACTGTGTGTAGCTCTTTGAGTGCACTAAGTTACAGTTTTCTGGACCTGTAGCACTGACTTTAAGGCTTGGGATCATGACCCGTGTAAGAATTGTTTAGAAAACGAAGCTTACCCTGACTGTGCACAGTGCAGTCTATTTTCTCTTCTATTTCATGGCATTTTGTTGTTTTTTGATGCAGGTTACAACCCACCAAATTAATACCGCAGCCCTAATGGGTTACACTGCAGAGTTTCAAAACCCAGAGAAGCTGGATGGTGCCAAAGGCCCCTATCTCCACCCTGCCATGGGCAGGACACAGGTGCTGGTGGGTGGTCACATGCTAGGCCTGGTGGTCTCCACCAGACTTTAAACCCAGCCTGCCCATCTCCCAATCAGCCATGCCATGCTTGCACAATTTGAAAGTCATGCATCAGTTTACACTTTGCATTGGTTCTTACAACCACTCTTTAACATCCCCATTCCCATTTTGCAGAGATGAAACCGAGGCTCATGTGGTTGGCAGAATGCTCTATCACCTCTGGGGTTTCTGACTCAAAATCCAGTGCTCTTTCTATCTGCAGAGACCACTGACCAGTAATCACAGCCGTAGACTCACTGCTCTGATGCTTACTTGGAATCCAAAATGTCCCCAAGGTTCAAAGTTGAACCTGCATTAGGATGTTTCCATGGTGTGGGCATTCAGACATGCAGACTATGAAAAATCTGAGCAAGACTAAGGAGGCACCGCAATGGACACTCATCTCCTGTGCCCGAGCTCCTTCCCTCATCAGCTTCCCCGGCCCCCAGTGCTTAACCCATACCTGATCCCCCATCCTTCACTGTCCCCCGGTCCCTGAGTCCACCCCTCCCTTGATTTTGATTAACCCAGTATTGATTGGGACCGTCTCACTGGGCAGATACTCCCCTTAGATACGGCTGTGTGTCAGGAACCAAAAACGCCAACACTTTCATGCCCCTTCCCTGACCCTGAAAAGAAAATGTGATCCAACTCCCCTATGTGATGCCTAAGAAATCTTTTCTTCCCTCCCATTTCCTGCACGGCTCCTTATAGCTCCCATCACCCCTGCAAATGTTGTTCCCTAATTTATTATTTTAATTAGCTGCTTGGCTGTGTTAATAATCAAAACTTTCCCAGCCTCCCAGGAGCTATGCCAGGCTATGGGAGAACGGCGGGAAGAGCTGGCTGCTCCCCGAGCTCTGTGCTGCCCCAGGGTGTTGTCTGAGGCATTGGTGCTTCCCTTGGGGAGCAGTGGGGCTTGGCCTCCAGGGAACCCCCAGGATCCCTTAGGGGCACGGGGGCCAACACAGGAGGTGGAGATGGTGGAGGACTCGTACCTGGGCTGCGGGGGTAGGGGTGACTTGAGGACATCTCTCTAGGACTCCCATGGAGAGCTTAGAAAGGAAGAGTTTCTGCTCACTTCCCTGCCGGGGATAAAAGGCCCTGCACCTCCACATTGGTCCATCCCGCTGACCAGGCCCCCGCCTGCCTCCCAGGACATGTCATCTGTGACAGAATGGGTTCCTGTCACAGGTGCTGGTGGGTGGTCACATGCTAGGCCTGGTGGTCTTCTGCTGCTCCCCTTCTTAAGAAGCAGAAGTCCCAGGACCCCCATGGGGGTGAAGGCATCCCTCCCCTCTGTGCTGCCTGCAACTGCTGGGGAACAGGCTCACACTGGGTGGGGAGAGGGAGAAGCACATCTCGTCCCCATGGGTCACTGTGGGTGAGACTGGTCCAAGGAGGAAGCCTATGGTGACAGCCCTGGGTAGGGGGGCTTGTTTCATGGACAGAGGAGCTTTGCCCGAATCAGCAGCCTGACTGGTAACATGGGCACCGAACTGGCCCATAGGGTTCTTGAGTTTGAGTCCCCGCCTGGCCCCTGGCTAGTTATGGGACCTTGGAAAGTCACTTCTCTCTGGGCCTTTGTTTCTTCAACCAGAATACAGAAGGGACCAGACTTGATTCTTCCTTCTGTCCCTCCCTCCCTCTTCCCCTCCCTCCCTCCTGGAGCTACCAGGCACAGTGCAGTGTAGGGCTCTGCTCAGAACACTGAGATAAGTGCAATCTCACCAAGAGGCTAGAAAGGGAGACAGTCAAAGTGACAAATACAACAGTATGCCATGGCACGCATCCCTCTAGAAACCCGTGCAAGGCGAGGACACCGTGGGGAGGACCAGATGGTTTACAAGACTGGGGGCAAGTTCCCTGCGGGTTTTGAGCTGGGTTTGAAGGGGGAAACAGGTTCCCTTCCAGCTCCAACCCTCAGCAAATCCCCTGACCTCTGGTCTTGTCATAAAGGTAGATTGCTTTGGGGAGAGAGGGAAAGTAGTGCTATGGTTTCTTTTCCTAAAGACTCTTTATTTTTTTTTATTTTTTTTAAAGATTTTATTTATTTATTTGACAGAGAGAGAGATCACAGGCAGGCAGAGAGGCAGGCAGAGAAAGAGGAGGAAGCAGGCTCCCTGCTGAGCAGAGAGCCCAATGTGGGCATTGATCCCAGGACCCTGGGATCATGATCTGAGCTGAAGGTCGAGGCTTTAACCCACTGAGCCACCCAGGCGCCCTCCTAAGGACTCTTTAAAGCCCAAGAGCCCAGAAAAGAATGCTGTGAAGTGGAAAGTGCCTTTCAGCAGGACAAGCCTAGCCTTGAAGATTCACCTTAAAGATTTTATTTATTTGACAGAGAGAAACACAGCCAGAGAGGGAACACAAGCAGGGGGAGTGAGAGAGGGAGAAGCAGGCTTCCCGCCGAGCAGGGAGCCCAATGTGGGACTCGATCCTGGGTCTCCAGGACCATGACCTGAGCCGAAGGCAGTCGCTTAACCAGCTGAGCTACCCAGGTGCCCCGGAAGATTCACCTTAAACAGAATTGACACTCAGGCCACAGGGATGTGGGGAGCACTGAGAGAAACGCTGGCACCCTGGGGGGGTGTTGGTCACTGACCCAGCTCAGGGCGGATAGGGAGGTAGGCTGAGTTTGGGCTGGCTGCTCAGGAGCAGTTTTTGGGTGGGGTTGCCTGGTGGTTCAGCATTGGAAGCATGACACACTTGCCTCTGGGTTGAGCAGAGGCCAGGAAGCTGATGATGCAGGGGTAGGGAGGCAGGGAGCCAAAGCCATACTGATATATGGAGCTGGGCAAGGAGGACAGCGGGGGACTGCACACCGCTGACCCTGGAAGGAAAGTACAGAGTCCATAGTGACTCTGGGAGTTCCGATCTGAGTGGATGGTGGTGCCATTAACAAGACTAACCAGAGGAGAAGGAGATCCCAGTGTGGGCAGACACCCATTTAGCTCCAAAACCTTTCCAGTCCAGCGTGGAGCTGGGCAGCTAGGAGGTGCCTGGTGATCACATTCAGAGGTGAACTGCATGGTCACCCTACATGTTCCTGCCTCCCCATGTCATGGGCTTCCCTCTCACTGAAGGCAAGGACTCTGGCCTGGGGGACCCGTCCTTATGGAGAGCTCCACCATCCTGTCCCCCTGATCCTCCTGAATGGGTCCTGCGCCCAGATCCCAGTGCAGAAACCCTTCAGTAGCCTGACAAAGACAATCCCACAATTGCTTTTATAATCTCTGCCTGCTTTGGGGGGATGAGGGGGTTGCTGGTCCCCAATATCTGTCAAGGCCCAGCCATGTGGGGCTTCTCAGACTAATCCTTCTTCTGTTCATGTGATGACCTGAGCAACATTCTGGCGATGTTTCTTTTCTATAGATTGGAAATTCCTAAAATTGCAAGGCGGGGATGACCCACCATGCTCCTCCTGGACCACCTGGGTCCCCGCTGGCAAGAAGGCCAGTCTCACCCTCTGCGGGGCTTTCTGGCTAGTTGGTATAGGCTCTGGTTTTGAAAAATGTAGTTAATATCCCACAGTTTCTGTAAAGAGCCCAGTACTGTTGAATCAACTCTATACAAACGGCGGCTGAAATAGCTCACTGAGGTCAGATCTCTCTCAGCCCATCAGTCCTCCTCACAGCTCCCCTTCCACTGCTCTTCCTGCTGATCTAGGCAGACTCCAAACTGCTGGAGTGAAAGCCAGGAGCCGCTGGTCCAGAAGCATTTGCTGGAGGAATGTCGGCAGAAGGTCATCCCCCCGTACTAACAGGGACATTTTACCCACGTGGAAGAGACCTCAGAGATATTCTCATCCTGAGAGCCATCTTACAGATGAAGAAACTGAGGCGTAGCCAAGTGAAGTGTCTAGGACCCAGCTGCATGGTGAGGCAGGGACATGGCCAGGGCTGGAACCTAGGCCGGCTGACTTCTACCTCCCAGTCCCTCTGGTGACCCATTCCAACATTTAGCAGCTTACTGCTCCTGTCCAGACATAGGATTGTTTTCTAAAGAGCTGACCAAGTCCCAATCAAGAAACACCTGGAGGACTCAAAACCCTCTCGCTCCTGCTGGCAAATCCTTCTCGGTGTCCCCTGCAGACACTACCTTCCCATGTGACATCCCAGAAGAGGATTGGCGTCCCTGTGGACATCAGAACGAGTATGAATGTGTTCTCTGGGCCTCAGTCGGGGCCATGGGTCCCTTCAGGTCACTTCCAGACCCTCCCTTATGGCTGGGACCCTGCAGCCACCCTGACTGACCTGTGGACTCTCCCTGCTTTGCAAGATTCCAGCCCTTTCTGTGACTGGCAAGAGAGCAGCCCTCCATTAGTGGGATCAATACTGCTGCTCTCCTGGGGCAGCATTTCTTATGGGCCCCTCACTCCTCTCCCTGGGAGCCCCATGGGCTGTGGGTTTTTTCCTTTTTTCAACATAGGATGTCCATCCCTTCGGACTGGACACGCCGCTCCTCACTGACTCACCTTCAACCTCAAAGCTCCTACCAAAGTCAACAGCCTCACACAGACAGGGAAAGGGATGGAGTTCAAGTCCAGAGCAAGTGGCAAGAGCTATCTAGCCAGCTACACCCAGGGCAGGGGCCCCGAAGCTTCCAGAAAGCAACATCTGCTGGGAGATTCATTACCTCACCACCTCCTGGTGGGGAGGAGCAGGGCACTCTCCCCCCATTAAATATGGAACTCAGACTGTGGTTCTCTGGAGCCACTTGGGAAATTAATGACATAGTCACATATGGATCCTATTTCCAGAGATCCCAGTTGGCCTGGGGTGTCGCTTGGGTTTCATGGAAGTCCCAGGATGCTGTGCAGCCAGGCTGAGAAATGCCACCACCTTCTCTGGGCGTCGGGATGGAGGCAGCCTTAGAGACCCATCTCCACCAGGGCTCACTGAGTGCTACAGGTTGAGACTTCAAACCCCAGACCTGAAAACATTCTTTAACATGGCATACCATTTCTCTGGCCAAAGTGTCCAAAGCTTTTGATCAGATTTTCAGTGGGTTCTGAAACTCATGTCCCTCAACAGGTGTCATCAGTCAAGCCCACACGTGCCCAGATGGGGGGGTCCTGAATCTGATTTCCAGCCTGTTGGGTTGATAGACATAATGGATAATGGGTCGTGTGTATATTTCTATATTTCCATAAAGAGACTACGCCCATTAAAAGATCAATGCAAAATGGTCACATTGGCTGTTTCATGCTTCGGAACCACTTCCTGGCACTCTCATGTGCCTTTGATTAATAAAAAATGAGAAATGAATAATTACTTAATTAATGCACTGCATTTGGTAGGCAAAACCTTCAAAATATAAGATCCACAGGAAAAAGTAATCAAAGAAGTCCTTTGTGGTTCTAGGCTGTGTATCACAAGTCTGATACAGCCCCCTTAATGCAGAGATGAAGAAACTGATACTCTTAAGCCACACAGTTAGCTGTGCAAAGTTGGGACCCTCACTCAAGCCTTGCAGCCACCCTGGGGGGTAGAGGGGCTGTAGAAAGAACACGTGCAGGCTTTCTTGCTGGATAGCCTCACTTGACACAGTTCCCCTGAGCCAGACTCGGGAACTTCCTCGCTGGTCATGAAAGCTGTATGGGCCAGAGAGAGCCTGTGCTCACAGAGAATTTCAAAACCTATCACAGTCCAGGATTTCGCTGAATCTAAAATGCCAGGAACTGTGAGATATGCCGGTTGTTTGTTTGTTTTTTGTACCACTAAGAAAATGTGTGGCCAAGTATAATCATTAAGATGCGCCTTGTTGTAGAGATGTTAAGGTGGGAGGGGGCATGGGGGGGAGACGTGAGTCGTGAAATTGAAGAAACGCACTCCTTTGCCTCCCCCCATTCTATTTGGAGCGGCAGAGCTGTGTGATGTCCTTCTACCTGTTTCTCTCACCTGCTGGAAGTACTGAGGAGGATAAAAAGTGCTTGGAAGAAAACAGACAGATCTCAAGAGTGAAGTGAGTAGCACAGAAGACCTAGCCCAACCTGTGGAATCTGAGGACACAGTCCTTAATCAACCCTCAGAAAACCTGGCTTTGGATCTCAATTCTGAAATTTTCTGATGGTGTTACCTCGAGCACCTTCTTCTCTCCAAGTCTTAGTTTATTCATCTGCCAAATGGAGCTACGTGCCCCCCCGCACCGTCACCCACCCCCAGAACTGCCGCAAGGCTCAGAAGAGAATGGGATATAGGTGCTGCGGCCACAGTAAGTTCCCACCACACCCTTCTGCTCACTCAGCTGACCCTTGTGAGTGCCAAGAACAGACACCGTGAAATGACAGGGTGGGTTACATGAGTCATTGTGAGACAGGGGAGCCCCTTGCAGGACAAGCCACTGGGGCTCATGTACGTTTTGACCCACTTGAGGCAGACCCCCCCCACCCGTCGGAGGAAGAGAACCCACCTCTAAGTGAAACAGGGAGACTAGAGGCAAGACAGAAGCTGGCCTTCCCCAGAGCAGAAGGCAGAGATGGTCAGAGGTCCCAGGGGTCCTCCCACCCACCAAGACCCTGGGCAGACACCCTAATACCACCCCGCCCAGCACCTTGAGGGCATGGACACACACATACACACATACATACACACATGCTTCTGCTGAGTAGACAAGTCACAGGAAGAGTTATTCAGCCTTTGTGCAGAAAGAACTGGGCTAGAGAGCCACCCCCGCTCTGTGCCCCAGGTACGCTTCCTAGGGGGCTATCCACCTGACCTGCCAGTCAGCAATCCCCTGTCCCTGCCTCCTTCTCGTTAGCAAAGAAGAACTCTCTTCCTGTCCTGCTTCCCCAGGCCGACCCCAGCTTGTACAGTGTGCATCCTGTCAGTGGTAGAGGGCGGCGGTGTCGCTCTGAGTTTGTGTCCTGGCCCTGCCACTGCCCCTAATAGCCCCTAATGGCCCCCAACCAGGCGCAGGACCTCAAGGAGTTGGCTTTTCCTCAGTGGGCCCCACTCTTGTCATCTGAAGATGAGAAGGAATGTGATATGTGATGAGAAGCCCCAACAGGCTCCCCACATGGGCGAACAAACATAAGGCTGACATGAGTGCATAGGAACATACCCTACCGGGAAACGCAGGCCAGTCTAAGGAGCACAGGGAGGAAGGGCGACTGTCTCATGGGGACACAATAGCGTTGTGGTAAGAAGTACCCCAACTGGGAGTCAGCCTCTGATTCAAAATCCGTTCCTGTATCTTGCTCAGGTGTGAGACTAAGGACAAGTCTCTTGACTTCTCCATGACTCAATTTCTTCATCTGTGAGATGGGTGACCAAACCTTCTCTTAGGCTCTCTGAAGGACCAAATGAGGTGGTGCCTAAGAAGCGCCTAGAACGTGGTGGGCGCTCTATCGATGGCAGCTGGGGGCCCCGGGCAGCCGCCTGCCCTGACCTAGACTTCCCTGCAGGTGGGCGGGGCTGCCGTCATGGCCGTGGGCGTCTGGACCCTGGTGGAGAAGAGCGGCTACCTCAGCGTCCTGGCCTCCAGCACCTTCGCCGCCTCTGCCTACATCCTCATCTTCGCAGGGGCTCTTGTCATGGTGACGGGCTTCCTGGGCTTCGGTGCCATCATCCGGGAGGACAGGAGCTGCCTCTCCACAGTGAGTGCCCTGCGGGAGCCCCCAGCCCACCCCCAGCCCTCCAGCAGACTCCTATATTAAGAACCCACATGCACAGGTAGAAGCCTCTGGAATGGAGGCCTCGGGAGAGCCAGAAAGGGACAGTCAGTCACCTCAGGTCTGGTGTTGGCTGCAGTCTCCAGGTTCTTAGCACCTACACCATTCTTGGTGGCCCCTCCACCCTACCTTTCCACTTCCCTCCTCCTCCTCTTCCTCCTCCTCCTCCTCCTCCTCCTCCTCCTCCTCCTCCTCCTTCCAGATTTTATCATGGTGCTTTTCAAAGATATGCAGAAATGAATGTGTTAATGAAGTCCCCTGTCCCATCACCCAGACAACAACTACCACCTCCTGGTTCACTTGTTACCTCCCTACTTCCTGCCTCTCCCTGCCTCTCCCTCCTCAGCTTCCAGACAATGAGTAGTCTGTAATATTTCAGTGCGTGCCCCGAGAACGGAAGGTCCTTCTTTAGAAAATATGACAACACCATGATCACACCTAAAAACAATGACCAGTCATTATATCATGAAATACCCAGGCACTTTCAAATTTCCCCCAATTGAGCCATAACTGTTCACTTTTCTTGTTTCACTTTGTTTGAATCAAAACCCAAATTAGATCCATGTATTAAGATTGGGCAGTTTATCTCCTGAATCTCTTTCGGTTTCTCAGCTACACCACCTCTCTCTCTCCCACTCTCTCTCTCTTTCTCTCTGCTCCCCCCATCTCTCTCTCTCGCACCTTGTTTGCAATTTATTTGTTGAAGGAACCAGGTCATCTGTCCTATGGATTTTCTGATTATATCCTTGCGACATTGTTTAATGTGTTCTCCTGTCAGTTGAATCTAGAAGCTTGAGCAGACACAGGTTTGCTTGTTGGGGCAAGAGGATGTCACAGGTGCTGATGTTGTGGGGGTACTGGGTCCTTGAAGTTGGGAGGACTGTCCATCTATAGCTGGTCGATCGATCGTGTCAGGAAAGGAAGCCTGGGCGGGACCGGCCAGGGCAGAAGCCAGACCCACTCCCTTGCTCCCATGCACTGTTGGCCAGGGCAGGCTCCCTGGTGCCTGGGTGGCCTCACTCCCCTTTATTCTCCTCCCAAGGGCCAAGCCCAGTGGGAGCAGAAGCTACAGGCCATGTGGACTTAGCAGGGAAGGGCCAGAGCTGGGATGAGTCCGAGTCTCCATGAGAAATCAGGTTGAGCCTGAATGGAATCAGGTCACAGAAAGGAGCTTTGAAGGTGGTCCTCTCCCCACCCTGCTTCCCTCTACCCCTTACACATCCAGCCAGGAGAGCAGGAGGCAGCCGAGGGGCATCCTTGTTCTTTAGCTGTGGCTATAAAACACCTGGGTTTAGGTTCAGTAGGATGACTCCCCCATCCTAGAGAAAATTCTTTCATTCTGCTCTGAGGGATAGCCCAGCGCCAAGATGCAGCTCACGTGGATGGTGGCCCCAGTGGGGTGAAATCCCATGGGGGACCAGCCACTGGAGTGTGGGCTTTGACGTGAGCTGTCCTAACGGCAGTGGGCCAGGTGTGCCCCAAGCCAGCCCCACACCCACCGGCCAGCCTTCCCGGGGCCCAGCATGAGTCCTTGCGAGCCTGCAGGACATCCTGATCTGATTGGCATCCACTGAGTGGAGTCCCTAGGCATGTGGTATGGGTCAGCGGGACTGAGGCTTTGGGGGACCCCTGCTGCTGGGCCCAGAGACCCAGGGAAGAGAGATCCTCTTCCCTGCGTTCTTAGTGGGTCTGCCTTCCCTCTACTCAGCCCTGACCTTTTAGGACAGGAGGCCTTGAGCTTGGCTTCGGGCTTCAGGCTGAGCCCTCTGGTGCACGGAGGCAGGCTGCTGAGCCGTGTGGCAGCCAGCTGCCCCTTCTTTCCACAAGCTAATCTCACTGCAGAAGGAATAGGACTCACCTCTACAACCCAGGAAGGAAGGCAGAGATGCTCACTTGGGAACCTTTCTTCTCACTTAGAGTTGTCTGGCTTGGCTCTAAAGGAGCTGCTAAGGGCTGTGGTCCCCTCCAGCCCTGGGAGACAGCCCCCTGCTCTCCACCCCGGTACCCCTGTAATACGAATGGACACTGTGTGTTGACAGCCACCTCCCTCTGTCCTTACAACAAGTGGTCCTAGAAAGCTGCAGTCCCGTGAGTTCTGCACCAGACCCTGCTCTAAACGCGGGTGCATCTAGCTCGTTCATCCTCACCCAGCTCTGCCAGGAGTTGTGCACTGGAGGTGAGGAAGCTGGGCCACAGAGAAGTTAAGCAGTTTCCGAGAGGCCATGCTGCTAGGGGGTCTGTCCCCCCGCCCTCACCACCCGGGGCCACCACCCGTCCAGGAGGCATTGTTCACCCCACCATGTGGATGAGCCAGCTGGCCCCAGAGGTGTGGGGCGAGGGAATGCCAGAGCTGAATGGTGAAGCCCAGTCTGTTAGAATCGCCGACAAGAATATGCATCCCAGGGAGGCCCGGCAGGATGGGGTGCAGAGGGACGGGAGGCCTAGGGGGTAATGTGGGTGGAAGGACGTGCCATCCTCCGTATCTCTGGATGTCAGCCCAGAGCAGCTGCTCTCAGGGACCTGGGTGGGGACAAGAAGGGGCAACCTGCAGGGCCCAGCCAGAACGCTAGGGCAGGAGATCAGAGGTGGGGGCGGGGGGCCCCTAGAATTTCCTTGTGCTCATTATATGAAAATAACAGTGTACGTCAGAGCATGTCCCGTGTACAAAGGAACTTGAGGGCCATTGGGTCCAACACTCCATCCAGACATCCAGTCTGAGGACACTGGGCTGGTAAGTGTGGGTCACCCAGGCATTATGGGGGTTGCTCAGTGTTCTTGGCTTCTTTGGAGCCCAGTCCAATCAGAAGAGCTCTTCCCCTTGGCAGTCTCAAAGATCAGAAGGAAAGTCTATGGGTCAAGAACGGGCAGCCTTCTACTCTGCGGGCCCCCCATCATAGCCTCCTCTTCCTTACTCCCATCCTGTACCATCCCTGAGCAAGGCCTGCCCGCCCTCCAGGCCCGGCCAGACTGATGTCTCCAGGTCCAGTCACAGGCTGTCCGAGAGACCCCACTCTGTACCCAGGGCTATGCAAGGAATATATGGGAACTTCTGGAAGGCCAGGCCTCAGGCTTGCCTGCAGGACAGCGCATACCTAACCTCTCAGCTCGCCCTTTCGAGCTTCAGAGGGTCAACCAACTAGAGGCCTTCTCATCCCCCGGACCTCGAGGCAGAGATGGGGACACGGGCTAGTGCTAGATGCCCTTCGTCTTCTACCCTACCCCCTCCCCACCACTGCCTGCTCGCACTTCTATCCCAACCGAACGGATCCAACGCCTTGAGCCTCTGTGGTCTGGCGTCACTAACCAGACACATCACCAGCTTGGAAGCCAGGGCAGGGAAAAGTACTCACA